>JARHVA010004970.1:740000-820000 GCA_037957365.1 Torreya grandis
ACAATATAAAAGTAAGTGGTAATGATCATGGAATGATATTAGTCATGTTAACCATGTCTGTAGTTGAAATCATCAATACCCTAGAAAAGGATACAATACTTCTTCTTTTTAACCAACAAGAAGTAAGAATCTACAATCTCTCTAAATTTCAAAAAAAAAATCCAATAGGGGTTAACTAGTATATTTAATATCAACATGGTTGATATTTTAAAATAATAAGAGGTCCCATCAAACCATGATTATGATTCTCCTTATACATATGATCAATGGCCCCTTCATTATGATGGGGCCAAATACCATCTTGGCATAGGGGTAGAAGTAATCATTATCTTCTCATAAGGAAGAATTGTGACCATTAGTTTTAAATTAGACTTTGAGTGTACAAAAAATGGGGATGAATATGAAGCCTTATTTATTCAAGTGATCATCACTAAGTTTTTAGGCATCCAAAATTTGAAGATCCAATATGACTCACAACCAGTCACTAACCAAATCTAAGATATTTATTAGACTAAAGTTGAACATCTTAAGCTTTATAAAACTATTGTGAACAGAGTTTCTAAGGATTATAAATTCATTTCCATAGAATTCATCCCAAGGGAAATTAGTCTATGTGTTAACTCTATGGATTCTTATTCTTCAAATTTCAATCCTCACCATATGATACTCAAATAATATATTATATTCTCCATTAGGACATAACCCCTCATACTAGAAAGTGACTCATAACCAAACTCTCATTTACATTGGGAAGGATATTATCCCATTAATTCTTGATATAGCTAAAAATGATGAGGCCATTCTAAATTTATTATGAGCTTAAAATGATCTCCCATATTTACATCACAAGAGAGGAAATTGTCTCACTTGTTATCCTACATCTAACCTCAAAAGTAAATATCATGATTCCTATTGCAATTTTAATGATTACCTATCTTCTGATGATAAGTTTGATGTCTTCAATGTCAAAATCAAGGATGTTTATATTCCCCTTGATGCCTAGGAATTTTAAGAAGGGAATTAATCCCTTATAGTGGATACCATTGATATATATATATATATAGAAGCTGATGAAATCCATAGAATCCTTAAACTCAAATATTCCCACTAACCACAACATGTGGAAGATCACAATAAATTAGTTACTGAGCTCTCCAAATCTTTTGCCTTTGCCTTTTCCTATATGGATATGGTAGTTATTAATACCAATGTTTTTTTTCATAATTTAGTCATGATTATTGAAGTGAAACCTATAAAATGAAATCTTAGGCTAATGAATCTTAAATTTACATTAAGGGTAAAGGAGGAGGTTATTAATATTATCAAAGTAAAGTTCATAAAATCTATGGACTATTCTAAATGGATGTCTAAAATTGTCCTCATTTTAAAAAAAGAATGAAAAAATAGGAGATGTATTGATTTTAAAGATATTAATAAACCATGTCCCAAGGATGATTTCCCTCTTCCTTATAATCATGTCATAGTTGATGCTAGGGTAGGTTATTAATTATTGTCCCTTATGGATGACTTCTATGGATACAACCAAATTCAAATTTTAGATGAAGATCAAATAAAGACCTCTTTCACTACAACATGTGGGAATTTATGTTAAATATTCATGCCCTTAAAACCTAAAAATGCTATGGTAACATCTCAAAGAGACATGATGCATATTTTACATGATCTTATCCATAAGATAATGGAGTTTTATATAGATGTTCCTCTAAGAAAATCAAGGTGAAGGATTAACAATTTATAGGTATTGTGCACCATTCTCACACACTTGATCAAATAGGAGTCACCCTCAATCCATAAAAATGTGTGTTTGAAGTCGTAGGTCAAAAAATACTTGGTTATATTATCTCTCAATTTGGATTAAATATTGAGCTAGCAAAAGTTAGTGCAATATTATACATGTTACCCCCACTCATGATTCAAAAATTATCTCATTCTTATAGAAGTTAGGGCCATTCAGTGCTACATAAGTAACATTACTTATGTTCTTCATCCATTAATAACTTTATTAAGTAGAAAAGTGGAATGAATTGGATGAGTGACTATCAAGATGATTTAGAAGTGGTGAAACATTTTCTTATCTCACCTCCAAAACTCATGGTACCCAAGCCTAAAAATCCCCTCACACTTTAGATTAGGGAGACTGAGTTGTATTTCTCCTACATTCTAGCCTAGGAGGATGATGATGGAAATGATCATGCCATTTATTTCATTAGTAACACTCTAATTAACTACTAGACATAGTATAATAAAGTAGAGAAGGAGAGTTTGGCCATCATGTTCATAACCAAGACACTAGAACAAAACATGCTTAACCAATAAATGAGGGTTATGTTGTACCCAACATCCCCCTTCTTTCCATAGGAAATGGTGACCCACTTTTTTAAGACTATGGTTTTGACTTTGAGCCCCTTTTCTATATGCCTATGCAAGATCTAGGAGAATATTGATTATTGGTCCTTTCATACTTTGGAAAGATGGCATTGGTGACATATTTTCATAGACTATCTTTATAATTATTTCAAGATTATTCTATTAGAAGTAATTAACTTATCTTTAGTGAACTTATGTCTTTTTCTTTGTTGGGTTTTCTATCCATTATCTTATTTGAAGCTACTAAGCCCTTTTAGATTCATTTGTTTCAGACTTATTATTGCAGAGTTTTTGTCATGGTCTTATCTTTGTTGGGGACATTGTTGTGGACATTTTGTTTAAAACAATTCCCCTAATGAAATTAGGTATATGGGATTTTTAACATGGGTATTTTTCTTGATGAAACTCACATACCCCTTGACCTTTTGGAATGACCTTTTAGGTTTTATGTCAAAGACACTTTTGCCCTATGAAGTAGACCCTTCAGGGTTTTTGTCACTAGCACTTTGCCATAGAAAGTAGATCCTTTTCACAAATTTTTTCAAAGCCTTATTCTTTTGGACTTATCAAAACTTTTATTCCACAAGAATTGGTCTTCAGGTTTATTATGTCAGACATTTTATCCATGATAATTTCCTTATGACAATTCTCCCATGCTAATTTACCCAAGCCAACTAAATTATTTTGGACATTTTGCCTGAGACATTTTCTCTAAAACAACCTTGATGAGACATTAGGGTACTTACCCTTCAGAATTTTTTACAATTTCCATTCAACCTTTTGTTACAACCATTTTTACTAATAGAATGACCCTTCAACCTTTTTACATTAACCTTTTTCCTTACCAAAATTACCCTTCAAGACTTTTGTCTTGGACCCTTTCTCCAACAAAATATACCCTATGAAGTAGACCCTATGGGTATTTACCACAAAGTAGATCCTTCAAACTATTTGTAGCTACCCTTTAGCCCTTTTGTTATGGCCATTTTTATCGACAAAATGGCCCCTCAAACTTTTTGAAATGACCCTTCAGGACTTTTGTTTGAGACATTTTACCCTTCACACCTACCCTTTGGGACTTTTATCTGAGACATTATTCCCTTCACACCTACCCTTCAAACATTTTGTCTAAGACCATTTTTCCTTCACGTATATACCCTTCAAGAATTTTTACCTCAAGTAATTTAACCTCCAAATAAACCTTTAGGATAATTGCCTTAGACATTTTGTCCAATAGAATTGGGTCTTTAGGTGAATTGTTACAAACATTTTATCTAAATAATTCCCCTAATGGAATTAATATATGCACAAAAAGTACACAACAATTTCCCCACATAGAAAGCTCACAACATTTTCCCAGCAAAAATTGCCCCAAAATAATACCTTATTTCTAAGTGTTACCCCTATAGTCAATCAATATATATATATATATATATATATATATATATATATGATATATATGCATTTATTTTTTTAGGAGAAAATATAGAAAATACAAGTTTCAAACTTTTGGGAAGTCAAAAATTCAAGCACCAAGATCTACAGTGTGTGTTCACTCAAATTTTAAAGATATAATGGTGCATAATTAAGCATCCTAACAAAGGGTTCTCTAGATTGAGTGAAGTGGTGATAAGTTTCACCCTCGTAGGAACATTTAAACAAAGGATTTTTCAAAAGCTCTATAAAAGTGCCTAGTGTCAAAATTGTGGGAGCCTATTACCCAGAGATCTAATGGTATACAAGAGCCTAGTACATGAAGATCAATGGTGTGAGATGTCAGGGAATCCAAGAAAAACACACCTTGTTCTGATTCCACTTGTTAGGATCTTTCTCCTCAAAAAGAGCACAATATGATTACCAAATACAAGCAATTAAACATGCAGAAATTATACCAAAAGTACAAGTAACTAGAATTCACAAATAACATAGAATATGAGAGACAATACACTATCTTGTATTAACACTTGTACAGAAAAGAATACAATAAAGAGATGCCACACTCTTCCACCTTATAGAGGCTTGCCACATCTCAAGTGTAC
The DNA here is from genome assembly GCA_037957365.1 of Torreya grandis. NCBI lineage: Eukaryota > Viridiplantae > Streptophyta > Pinopsida > Cupressales > Taxaceae > Torreya > Torreya grandis. The sequence goes on from JARHVA010004970.1 coordinate 744,428, forward strand.
AGTAATTCTTCTTCACTCTCCTACCAAAAATAGTCCCAACACACAACTCACACATAGAATTGGTGTTCACCTCTCCAACAAGTCAGTAATAACCCTACCAGTACCAAGCACTCTAAAGTACTTCAAGTAGATCTCCCATGAATCTGCAACCTACAATTTAATAGACCATACTTACACATGTAGATCTCCTATGAGCTTGCAACAACTTGTAACTCAATGATCTTACAATGGAAGGATCTTCCTTGCCTTCCTTTTCAGCTCATAATTATAATACATGCCAATGGGTCTATAAATAGATCCTTAAACAATAACTTAGACTCTTAGTTTACTATAATTATCCATGCAGCTCAAGACTCAAAATAGCCTTTACATGCAAACACTCAGTTCAACTAACTAACTATTCGTGCAACGAATAGTTTTGGAACACATAGGTGACTGACGTCAGTCCCTGTCTAACTGGTGCTGACCGATGTTGGCCAACTTCCTATTGATGCCGGTTGCCTTCTACATTCATCATGACCGATGTTGGTCATACTGCCAATGCCGGTACTTTTAGAACTTCAGCAACCTCTCTTCTTCATCTGCATAGTTGAAGCTTTTAGCTCCACAACCTAACAATCTCCCACTTGGAGATAAATAACTGCAACTGTACCTATACCTATACATTATCTAGTTTGTTCCCTTGGATTTGTATCCCTCTTCAAGATCACTCTTGAGGACCAACCACCATAAATCTTGTGGTGTAACACCTGTCATCCAAATCACCTACCACATCCACATCTACAACCCATGTAGAAAATAACTTGAACCTGCATAACATGTGCACCTACTGCTGGTCCCTCTAAGAATCCACTAAACTGCCCTCCAATGCTTCTTTCCCATATTGGCTCCAAACTTGTGACAACTCCCACTGCTTGGGAAAACTCAGGTCTAGTACATATCATGCACTTAACCTCATTATGTGAATCAAGACATTGTTCTGTGAACTGTCAAACCATCAACGTGCTAACTGGTCTCACACAATCATCTTGAAACAAAGTCAACCTATGACCTTCCATGTCCCTAGAACACACTCATGCCAAAGAATCTTGCTGCTCCTAGATTCCTCATGACATACTTCTAAACTAGCTTTACCTTTAGTTCAGAAACTCCCTGTATATGTAACCCTGCAACAAGCACATCATACAGTAATAGGATAATGTAGCTAATATTATCCAACCTGGTAAAGAGAAACACAATGATCAAACCTCCATTGTCCTGTAGCTTATTCAAGACCATATACCCTAGCCTTCTATCTCATGTGTCCATTTTCACTCTTCTTCATCCTGAACATCCATTCGTCTCTCAGTGCTTCCTTCTAGCTGGCAACTCCACCCAAAACTCCTGTTTGGTTCTCCTCCAAGGAATCACATCTTTCATCCATGCCAAGCTCCCACTTTTTCTTGGATCTATTATAGATGGACATACAATAGGTAATACATGAAAAGAATTGATTTTTTGAGAAGGTGAAAAAAGTGTGTGAATTTAGGTATGAATTTAGGAGAGTTTATTGAGTGCATATCCAAATAATATTTGTGCATTGTAATTGTGAGAAGATTGATCTGAGAGTGGATTGTACTCTTGTTGGCTTTTAATAAAATTTGAGCAAGTATTTCTTGGTGGATGTATGACACATTGGGTTATCCATGTTAAATCTCTTCTTCTTGATGTGCATTTTTATTTCTAATATTTATGTATCTTTGTTCATATCTCTTGTTACTACAATTCTATGAAATTATTCCACATTAATTTTTGATTTATTCCTAACATATTTGAACTCGACATCATGGTTTTGATTTATATCTTTTATAATCCTCATAAAACTTTAAACCCATTTACCCATATTTGTAATATTTACTTTGTTTAAAACATGTTCTTAGGTGTATTTTCCCCCATTTAACACCTCTTAGGCTACCAAGAGGTAATTAATATTATTAACTCACTCAATACCATATATAATACAAATCAAGCACTCAAAACAAATATAACACCTTAACTACTACACATCTCAAAATGCACAAGGAAGTCTAATTATTTACACACTCAGTATGATCTAGTCTAAGTAATGGTCTTATGGAAATATAACCAATCAAACACCAATCAATATATCATGTTAATAAAACAATATATAATACCATAACATATATGAATTAAATTCAAACATGCACAATAAAACAAAACATAGAAAGTATGAAGTAAACATTCATTTAGTAGACATAAAGTGGTGTGTGTGGGTTGTATTTTCTTTCTCTTTACCCTTGATACTAATATATGTTCCTTCCTCCTTGATGATATTCTTCCTCTGTACCACTTTGTAAGGGTGTAAAAATCTTTCAATCACTTCAATCAAACCAAAAGGGTGGTTAGTTCATGCTACAATAAATCAATGACATATTCATCAACTAAATACCTATTGTGCCATAAGAATAAATCTTCTAATGAAATCATAATCAATCATGGTATTTCATAACAACATGATAATGTACATCAAATAACATGTTCAAAACATGACATCATAATTTAATATGAAAAATTAGTATAACTATCACTATATAGTAATAATGTCAAATAAATTAATTAAAAATTAGAATTAATAAACCATGAAATTCACTTCCACATTAACACTAATACAATATTTTAAGGAGTGGGATGTAAAAATTAGAATGTATGCATTGGCTAGGATGACCTATAGCTATCCTCTTTCTCTTAATATATTAGGACTCAAATAATGTTATAATATTAGAGTCCATATATACTAGGACAATTGGGTAATGACCTAGAATAAGCATAGACATAGTATAAGATAATATACAATCTAATGTCAAGATGAAAGTGTTCCAAATCCTAACCATATTACATGGGGATAACTATCACTAGGATTAATTATAGGTAAATTATTGTAAGGATGATTTTAAATATTTTAATAAATGGGATGATTGGTGAAATGGTCAACTAATGGGTGGTATATGAAACCTAAGGTAATAAATGGTAAGCCTAAGTAGCCATTTATCTATACCAGAATATTAGGTATAAGGAAGCGCATAAGCAAGGATGAACACATACACTCAAAAATAATCAAATAATTCCTAATCTACTAAATAAATAATTAAAAAATAGTAGGGATAGATATTTACCTTTTGGTGGATCCATCAATGCTTCAATATCTCCCTTTGTCTCATGTGGAAATTTTAGGATTAATACTTCAAATGGAAATATGAATACCTATGCATCCTTACTTGGAGGTTATAAATATAAGGAGTACCTATATGGTTTGACTTATCTTATTAAACATTAAATACACTATAAGACTAGATATCCAAATTAAGGTTGTAAATCTCTAATTCCTCCAAATACTACTTATGAGTAGAAATTTAAGTGCAACTAGAGTATATTGGTGTGTTTTATCTATTTGAGAATGAAATATGAACCCTGTATATACATCTCCAATACTCAAAATGAAAATTGAAATATAATCCAAAGGTATCATCCACATTCAAATATTTGGGAGATGTTGACTGACATAATAATTTATTATCTAGGATGATACAATAGAGATTACAAAAGACAGACTCACAACTATATTAATTTTCTTGATATAGTATAGGGAAGGAAAAGTATGAAATACAATTTATCATAAAAAATAATATATTATAGTATATGGAAGTGATAAAATATGGATGGAAAGTAGATGGATAGATAAGATGAGAATAAACTTAGAGGAGTTCAAATTTATATAAATCATTGTGTTAAATAATAGTATGCAAACATATATCTTAATTCACTATGAGTTAATCCCACCCCATTCCTTGTGAACAATTAAAGTGATGCACTAAATTATATTTATGTGTATATAATATACTAAAATATAAATCATCAAAGTGATAAAAATTATAATATTAGGTGTATACATAAGGCACATAAATAGATCTTTGATGCAAAGCATCATCAACAAACATAACATGTACATATGTTTAAGAGTTAAAGTTGATATTTTTTGCCATGTTTAGGTATTAAGGGTCCATTAGGGTCATTATAAGTATTATTTCATCCTTAGATATCATTATATAATATGTTTTAATCCATTTTTTAGTTTCCCTCCAAATTCAAGATTTGAATGTTTGAACAATGCAACTTTGACTTAGAGTGAAATTTTGGCTGTTTAAGAAATGTAAGGGCGGTTAAATGTTATGAAGGTAATTTTAGTTTTTAAATGGACACTTTAATTTTAATATCATGGTAAATATATAATTAATCCTATAATACTATGTAACCACCACATATGTGAAGGTTGGCCAAGAGAGATAATGATCTTACATGTTGTTAGCATTGAAAATAGGTGTGGAATTGCATTTATATGGTAGTGAATAATGGGTAGAGTGTGGTATTAGTATTAGGATTAGTATATATCTGAAGGAAAGTAAAATTATATTAATAAAATGATTAAGAATCAATAAAGACTATTTGGGTTGCAATTCTATGTATAGAAATAAATAATGAATAAAATAACTATTTGAATGAATCCTTGATGAGGTTCAATGATTGATATGAATGTAAGTAATTTTTATTTATTTAATGAGTGATTATATTGTATTATATTTTTCACTTTATAGGTAATTTTATGACAATGATCATCTTAGCCTAACCTTGAGGTATCCCTATTTTGCACAAACAAGAAATGAAGAAAAATGATAATTTTGTGAGTTTTATTCAAGGCAAGGGGTGTTGAAATGGTATTTGAGTGTTTGGATATTGTTTTATATCCTTTTTAATGATAATAAATCCATTTTGAGACTCAATATCTAGTTTATTTCCATCTTGGCAATGCACTATCATCTTTGAGAAAATTCTATGTATACTCAGTTTAGAATGTCAAGAAAGGAATGTATGTAAATATTTGAGAGTGATTCATGAGTTCTGTAAGTATTAACAAGATTAAAGGTTAATATTTTTTTATATTAACCCATTTAAAATCTCATATTATAGGTAAATTAGTAAAATACCCTTGAAAGAGTTATACAGTATGAAGAAAAGAAGTTTTGGGCTAAAACATAGTCAAGAAAGAGAATATTAAGTATTGCTAAATTAGTTATGAGGGTTTTGAGTCATAGAATTAATGAATATAATATTTGTTTTAGTTAGGATAATATTTTTATAATTTCACAATTTACTTACTTATTAAATATTCAAACCAAATCAATATGATCATGTAGATAGTCCCATTAAAGAGCAAGTCTGCCAATATATTATAAAGGATGATAAATAAGTGAAGTGCAGGTGATATATTTAGAGTTATTAATTTTTTTAAAATGTGAAATAGAGTGTATTTATAATTAAATAATCCACTAGAAGGCTTATAAATTCCATCAAATTTTTATACACAAGTGAGACCTTAATACACAGTCTTGAGGGATAATTAGGATCATGTAAAAATAATTGTTAGAACCAATTAGTAACTTTTATGTTATAAATATCCATTATAGGGGGTTAAAAAAGTTTATATAGACATATTACACATATTGGTATTAATTTAAGTGATAAAAATCACAAAATTGACCTTTTTCTTAGCCCTTGGGCCTTGCATAAGATTTTAAAAGCCTAGACTAGGGTTTTGAAATATAAATAAGTAAAACTCCTCATTCCACCATCCAAAAATCATAAAATTTGGTAATATTATATAAACTAATGTTACCTAATATATTTTGTATTTTTTAAAGTGGTACCATACTATAAAATATGATTTATGTTACTATGGTTTGAACTATGTCTTAATAGGCCTAATTAGTAAGGAGAAATGTTGAGTTGAGTGGTATCCATTTATAGTGGTGAGCTGAAACTTTGTATGAAGAAGTAAAATATTAATGGGTATCCAAAAATATGTTTTATTTGGTTTTAATCCTTTTGTGTAATCTAAAACTATAAGTTTTACATGTTAAAAGGCTATAAGGAATTGGTCTTCAATAAGAAAAGTGAGATTGTTATGAGAGTTAACCCTTAAATTTCGTTCATTGTTTGCATATGTATGAGTGTACAAAGAGGAAATTTTATTTTCATTAGAAACCTTTAGAAAATATTGTAATCCTATTTTAGGATTTTAGGCCTATGATTCTGTATAAGAGGATAAGCAAGAATGATCAAGTTGAACCAAGAAATAAGAATGAAGAAAGAGATGAAACATTTGCATGAGAGTTTGGATTAGATAATAAATAAGAGATATAAATGAAAATTGATGTGTCTTAAATCTAAGAAAAATTATTAAGTGTATAAATAAAGATTAAGATCCTATTGAAAACTCATTAGTGAACAAGAAAGTCAAATACAAGTCAACGAGAGATGAGAAAAACTAGATAGAGAAAGGAGAGTAAAGAGATTTGAGACCATAAAGGACAAGGTAGAATAGATTAGAGCTATGCAAGGAAAAAAATGTAAGAACATATATAGATCAGTTGAGTTAGTCTAATTTCCTCTATATCAATCTGGGACATGTGTAAAAATATTTAACAAATTTGATTTGAATGTAACTAGAGGCATCTAAGGAATAGTAAAAATGATTTGATGATTATGAGAAAGTATAATTCATATACTAATCATATTAGGTAGAAACTAAGGAATTATGTTAGATGACTTATAGAAAACTGTGAAGGCTAGGTCCACAGATAGATGAATGGCTAAGGAGTGTGGATAATAGTCATATATGCATGCACATGTCGTGTATGTTAAATATGGGTTAGTACTAGAAATTTTAAGTGTATAATACCATATGCATGTGACTACAATCCAAATATTATTTGTTTAATAAATAAAAAATATATAATTAATAAAATAAAAACATTAGATACTTTAAAATCAATCTACTAGTAAATTCAAGTCTAACAATAGAAGACATATAACACAATCTAGTGTGTGTTTTATTAGATTAAAAATTAATTTATGTATTAAAAATATTTAAGATAAAATTATTTGAAGGGTTACACATACTGTAAAATAAATTTTAACCAATTGAATTAAAGAAAAATAGTAAATTATAAGAAACATGATTGAATGGAGGATATAAAACTATGAACAAAATAAAAAGACTTGTTTATTATTATTTGTATGATAATATATATATATATATATATATGAAATATAAAGTGGTTAGAATTGATAGAAAAATCTAAATATGAATGTGAAAATGAAACTATGACTGATTGTTCAGGTTTATGAACATAAATAAGGAGACAATATAGACTAGCACTATTATATTTTATTGGTCAATTCTGTCTTCTTTCAAAAATTAGGAAAATTAGGTCACAACTACTTGCGCCAAATTTAAATATACATGTGTATATAAAAAATAACTTTTGGATGATTCTAAATGACCAACAAATACTTCCTAAAATACTAAACCCTAATGTGGCTCATAATAATTAAAATTTACAAAAATAAGGGGTGTTTTAATGGTTTTAGTTGATACTAATCACCCATGTGATGATTTATCTTTAACTATGTATCCAATAATCCAAAGAGGAAAATAAATACCAAGTATTTATCCCACTTAAAGTGTTTCGTATGATTTTCCTCCTTTTTGTACAGATATACATCTAGATATGTATTGAATATTTGATAAATATTTGATTTTACTTTGATATAATAGGTTCATTACTTGGATAATTTATACTCCAAATTATTATAATTAGAATTCGGAATAATATAAAAGCTTTGCTCAATGTGTAATAGTATAAATGTGCCTCAATATTACAATTTCCAAATGATAAAATAGTAGAATTAGATGTACCTTTATAATAATACAAAATGGAAAAATGTTAAGATACTTATCCTAAAAATACATACCAACATGTAATGGAGGGTATAAATTTTAAAACTATTAGTTTCAAAGTTGAAGGACATGATCGACCCATATGGGTCAAGACTGACTACCACTATTGACCCATAGTAGTTGATCATATCTTGAAGGGAAGCATTTTAAAATTAATATTTGGAATGTACACACACACACACACACATATGTATATATATACATATATATATATACATATATATACATATATATATATACATATATATATATATACATATATATATACATACATATATATACATACATATATATATACATACATATATACATATATATACATATATATATATATACATATATATATATATACATATATATATATATATACATATATATATATATACATATATATATATATATACATATATATATATATATATATATATATATATATATACTAAGATGGGTTTTTAGTGATTTATAACAATTATTTAAGTTTAATATATCAACTTAGAGAGGGATAGGTCCATATAAGTACTTAGGATAAAGTGAGTTGGTGAAATAGGTCCAGATTAAGTGCTCAAGTCAATTCAAGCAAAAATGGGCCAAAAATGACATTATCAAGTATTCCTAACCAAATTTTAGTGACTACATTCACCCAAACATTACTATAAAAATAAAATTAATAGATTTAAAGTAAAGATATACTTGAGAGTTTACAGAACAATTTTCCTTTGTGAGAAAACTCCAATTAGTAAAGATGTTCCATGGAAAATATTGTAATGATGTAAAAGACATCAATGCCCATATGTGAAATTTAAATTTTATATGTAAATTTATTTTAAAAAGATTGAAAAAAATAATGAACGATTAAAAACTATATTTTTGAAGCCAATTTTTATTTTGTAACATTATTTGAATGTGATGCTTCATAAAACCATTGGAGAATCACTATTCCCATGAAATAATTGGAGAGATTTGGTTCCTTAGTTGAACTAATGGTGAATTGAGAGAGATCAATCCATAATTTAAATTAATGATTTATATAAAATATAACCCATTAAGGGATGAAAAAACCTCAATTTTTTTATTATCCTTTGTAACCCTAAGATGGAAATATGTTTGAATCTGCAATGGATTTATAGGTTATAATTCTAGAGGGAATTAAACATCCAAATTATGTATTATACACTTTAACTAAAACAACCACTATATATGGCTTATAGATTCAATTTTCAATTTTTTACTTAGTTATTGTATGATAATAAAAATATAATGGACTGCATCCATGATCTTCCCATGATCATGGATATAAAATAGTATTGAAATCATGACATTAATTTGTAGCATGCCCTCATTGATAAATGTAATATCTACAACTAACTAAATATAGTTAGTTACACATACTAAATTTATCAATGGGGGAATGCTACAAATTAATGTCATGATTTAAATAATATTTTATATCCATGATCTTACCAATGTGAAAATTTTATTTGAAGCTTATGCATGAGTCTTTATCATGAACTCAAAATTGTATGAATTTATAACATATTTTTGTAATGTGAGTGTATATTCATGGCATATGAAACCATATATATAGTTAATTAAAAAAAAATTAAATTTTATTTATTTATTTGAAACTATATTTTTTACTCAAAACTATTTTTTTCTCATTGATGCTTATCTCATGTATGAAAATCCCACTAAATTTAACCCCTTTTTAGGTGATGGAATGTGTATCCTGAAAGTCACGCTGATCAAAATAAAATTTAACTATGTCATGTCTATCAAGATGTAATCTTTAGATATTATAGCATATGTGAAAATTATGTTAGCATAGTAACATATGCAGCATTCAAATTATACATGTAGTTTATGAGGCAAGACATATAAATGTTTCAATGAAGCTCATAGTAGGAAATTATAATATAATCATATACAATAGGTAGTGTATGATATGGATCATGACACTCATAAAACTCAACCAGTACACAAAAACAACAATCATAATGTCATATAATAATTCAAATGGTTTCATACATGTGACATGCTCAAATTCCCATAAGAAAATATTTCACATGCAACATCAAGGGCCACATATGAGGGACATTAATAATGTCACAAAAAAATGGATAAGTTCCATGAGAAATGGACATGTTTAAAGTCACACATGCTAGGTAAATATCTCATATATGTGTTTAAGAAATTTTCACATAAGGGACAAAGGTCTCACATAATAGATAAGTAAGATTCAATCTAATATATATAACAAAATTAATGGAGCATAGAACTATAAATATAATCTACATTATGTATATGTAATATTATTAAATTATATCTAATGTAATATCAATGTATACATTGTAATATATATTTTATCAAGACATTTGTAAATATTATGTAGCTCAATAGTATAGATATCACAGAATGGTAACACCTATAAATATTGTAACCTGTGAATAAGATGCCCCTAGTTTAGCATGGCAACTAGGTAGATGTAAGTCTAACATCTTGGTCAATGTGAAGTTTGAATGTCATACATAAAACTCATATATACCACTTCAATGCATGTGTGATAGAAAAATATTATGTTATCTACCAATCATGAGATAAATAAAATAATACAATGATTTAATATAGATATATAATCATGCTCAAGTCCCAATTTTTTATTTTTTAATATTTTTATTATTACATATTTAATTTTTTGAATTTTTAAATTAGAACCAAGGAAACTACTCATAAATAAGGGTTTGAATGTAGGAGAAAGAAGAGGAAGCTAAAAAAATATGTAGCATGTTTCAATGTAAATTCTACATGGGAAATGATGTCATGGCCATGTATGAACAAAATATCACACAAAAAAATATTTTTCATGAATAAGTATTGTTGTGTATATTTCAGCTAGGTGAAATATTTTTAAAATGATGTATTAAGGCTTTGATTACTCCATTTCATATTTGGCCATGAAATGGTATAAGATAATATTGATCAGCTCAAAACAATACTCACATTTGGTTTTTCCTATTATAAGATGATATTATATTTGATAAAAAAAATGTAATATTATTAGTGCAAACTATGAAAACATCAAGGTAAATGGGAAATTATGGAAGAATAGATCATTGTCTAGACTGTTAAGATCTATAAAGTGAAAAAATAAGAGCTAAGAGGCCAAAAAGTTACTAAGATCCAAGGGATAGAATAATTTGATCAAATTGATTACATGTGCAAGACTTATAAGAATAAAATGATGAAGAAATCAAGAAGATATGTATAATAAAACTTTTACTTTTTGTTATTTGAATGTTTTTAAATTTTTTGAGATTTTTTTAAAATGAAAAATGTTGACCAATAATCCCATCATGATGAGAGTTTTAATAATAATATATAATAATTTATCAAAGGATCACCTTTCATGGATGAAAAGTGAAATATATTCATGACTCCAAATCATAAAATTCATCAAGTTCTATAATGAATATATATATATATATATAATTTCTCATATAATCCCATGTGGGAGAAATAGTTCTTGGAGATTAGAATAGTTTAAAATATAACAAGTAGTGTTTAGCCCTAAATTGATATGGATCAATATAGTATAGGTTTTAAAATATATAAATGAATAATTAAAAGGGTGATAAATATATCCATAGTAGGCTAATTAATTTTGAGCACAGATAAAAACTAACATATGTTAAAAATTGTAAGTACATTTCTAGTGATTGATATTACAATAAATAGAAAACAAGAGTACTTATCTAGTTAACTATGTGCATTTAGATCTGATGTGGAACATGCTATAAATAGACTAAGTCTAGATTCTATATCAATCATAAAATTTTAGAAATTTGACCTATGTGGATTTAAACATTTACATTAACCTTAGATGATTGCATTGATGCTTCTTTCTCACTTGGATGTAGGTATCTAGTATGGAATACCTACTAGATCTAGATGTGACCACTTGGGATATTTTGGGTTCTATGTCACCTTCACTCTAGTGTTCTCAGATATAGGTCATGATTTATCACTCCTTTTTAAATACAAAAACCCTAATCTTGCATATTCATAGTGACTAATAAAAATAGGTGAGTGGGTTCATAGTGTCAAGCTAACCCTAAAGACCCCTTTATCAATGGGTTATACCTACATATCCATTACTTCAAAGAGGATATTAGACTGATGTAATTATCCCCTAATGTGTTAACTTGAGTGTGTACATGGGTGTAACATGTGGAAATTAAGTACAATAGTGACTGTTATCAAACCAATTTATACCGTATGAAGTAGAGTGTTCAATTTTGCTTCAAACTTGGACTAACATGAGAATTGCCTAAAGGTTATAGGTGACCTTATAATTAGACTAGAGCTCTATATTATGGGGATAGATCCCCTGGTGTATATATATTATTAATACTAGGGTGAAAAGGGATATAAAATGCATAAAATAAACCTATTTTAAGGGATGGTGATGCACCAATGTAAACATGCATCGACTTAATTTGGACTTGTAACAACACTAGTGAACCAAAAATGAACTAAAGCATTATCTACAATAACTCTTAAGAAATGATATTTAATATGAAGGTCTTGATGAGTGAATATAACTTGGAGTTGAAGGGAGAGATGCCTCTCTTGAGGCACTTTCAACCACATTACACTCAAAACATGATCATCAAACTTTGACACTTCATACAATCTACATAAGATAACTTATTAGCATAAAGGTATGATAAGGACATGTTAAGGGAGGATTTTTACCACTTATTACATTATAAAAATCATATACACACTATAAACCAATCATTAATAATCTGAAATAGTTTATTCATTAGACCAAAAGGTCTATAAAATACAAAACCAAGCATAGTTTCCTCATACCCAGCTGAGGGATTTCAAATCAAGTTCGTAAGTCCTAAATATATAGAAAAATAAAGAGATAAGGAGAGTGAGATTGGTATATAAGTGAGATTAAAAATTCCTAAATGACCATAATACACTCATTAATTCATTTGAAAATAGTTACATAGCCCTCCAAATGACTCTTTCTATGCATTGATGCTCTTCAATGACCCTTTAGGCATTGAAGTGGGATAATGGAGGTTGTGGTTGAAATTTTAAACCTCTATTGAATAATTATACACCCATTTTTTTTAATAAATTATATTCATGGTAGTTACAACATCAAAAATATGTAATTAGGCCATCATAAAACATACAATAACATATCCTCATTTTGAGCATATGACCAAGTCAAGAAACTAACTTCCTTCTCCATTATGAGCAAGAAATGTGAACTTAACTAATTTTATTCATCATATATAGGGAATAATATCTCTGTATTTATTCATTTCATCAATGCTCTATGCCATTTTCCAACTTTCTTTATTGACTAAGTATGCCAAATAGGCCACCAAGCTTAGTTAAATGGTGTTTGTGCTTGAGTGGCCATGGAAAACTATATGAGACCTTAGGATAATATGAAAAAGTTATATTTAGGTCTGAAATAATGTACCATATAATGACATGGGCCTTTTTGAGTATTTAACACCTATAACCTTATCAAATTAGGGGACTAAATCACCTTCTCTCTCATATCTATAGACTGGTTGTTTGGAGGAAGATTATAGAGGTATTTTTAGGCATATTTTTGAGAATATAATGACTTGGGGAGACAAAAAAGTGCCAAACCTTCACTTCCATTTATTTTCATCTACCCAAACAATTATGCACCATTTTCTCTACCCAAATTCTTGAAAAATTACCCTTTTCTAACAATTTTGTATAATATCCATATGGACCAATACTATGGACAGGACCTCCCCTAAGTGTACTAGAAGTTTTAGGTATTTATCTAACCATTTTAGGGTACTTGAGTGCAATTATATCCATTTATTCTAAGCCTACTCTATTGTAGGGTTTATGTAGGTTTTTAGAGGTCAACCATCTTAGTAATGGTTAATAAATATGAGACCTCCAATCTTAAACTTATGGTCATGGATGTTTAGTCTATAGACCCCCCCTAAAACCTTTGATAATATTTTTTTCCCATGAAGCTAGTGTGGAGAAATATGAGCGTAAGTTGGTAGACTTGTAGTTCTTTACCAAGTAGTCTATATAGGCTAAAGTTTTATCAATGATTTATAAAAGTGAGACCTTGAAACCAACTCTCTCCTCTATTAATTTCAATTACATAGGGGTGAATACCTTTTTTTAAGATCATATTCTTCAATTCCCTCTATGGTGAAATAAGTAAGCATTTGAAATGATGGCTCAAAGTGACTGGTAAGTGATATGTAGTTTGAGTTAGTATTTAAGATTGAATTAGACCTCATACTTACTTTTATCTCCTTGAAGAATCTCATTAGGACCTATAACCATATTATTATACCTTCTTCTATCATTGGATTTACTTGGGAGGCCTGCTTATGCTACTAATTTGAGCATGCAGTCTCTAGGCCCAAGATAGTATTTTATGCCTAATTGGCCTTGATAGAGTTTTGAAGGTCTAAGTGACCTATAGATGAATATATATCCTTAAAAACATTATAACACCTTTACAACCTAACTTTTATCCTTCTATAATTTCCCCATCTACCACAACTCCCACTTGTTTCATTTGGCTCAAGTGACTACCTATAGACAATAGTGATAGACTGAGTGTTTGATGGGAGTGTGTTAGCCCTGAGTGGATTCTTTACCTTTTTATTGTGGAGTTAATTAAGTTATAAAATATCATTAACCATGATTTAAAATCCTAAAAACATACTTGGGGTCATGTCTCTTACAATTTTTATGCCTATGTTCCTTACACAGTCGAGCTTAGGGTTTATTTTCACTAGGATTGAGTAGCCCTAAGAATGGGTTTGGTGTTTTTATGCCTCCAATTGAGGCTATTATAACTTTAAAACCTTAATAAATCATTCTCACTCACTTTATCATCTATCCTCAATTCATTAATATCTATACAATATGTTTATATCTTTAACATACATGTATAGGGCTATTTAGGTTTGTCTTCTTAAGCTAGCCCTCAAAGGTATTTTAAATTAAAAATAAGTGTTACCTACTCCATATATTATCTCAAGAAACTTTACATCACCTCTTATTATCTCATAAACCTTAATGAATTCTAGGATTCCATTTTTATCTTCAAAACTCCAAATAGTTCACTTGGTATCATTATTGACTATTAACAAATTAAGGTTTGTCTGAGATAAAATAGTGAATGTTTCTAATGATTTTATAACCTTTATAAAATAATTAATACATCAATCCACTTATAAAAATAATTTATAAAAAATTTGGGTACCTTCCCACACCTTTATAGGTTTCAATACCATAAATTCTCCTAGCACTAGATGTATGCATTAACTATGTGTAGGTATGGGTAGCTGGAAATGCACATTAGATGTTTGCTTTATCTCAAAAATATCATCACTACATCCTAACCTATATTAATCCTTTAACTTTGTTTTTATATTATTTATATAGGTTTCATCATTTCCTAACACCCTTTTTTTTTCTCCTTACTATGTTCAAGACCAATTGTTTACCTAGTCACTTATAAGTGTTTTCATTAGGGTTAGTACTATGTTCTTAGGCTTGAGACCTCACTATCAACTTAAATTTGTATCCTTATTCAATATATTTTAATCTCAAAATAATTTAGGTATCCTTCATAAATATTTTTATATGCCCTCTTTTAACTAGTTGCCTTATAGGCCTGTGTCTATTAGTATTGAGATCGTTTAGACTTGTAGCTAGTTTTTCTTGAATTTGACCACATTACCTAAAATAATAAATTCCTAGAATTTCCATACATATTTTATTTAATTGGATTGATATAAAACTACCACATTTATCTTTAAATCATTCTCATTCACTTTCTGTTCTACCATGGACTATGTAGGTTTAGTTAAGCCTCTTGGCTATGTATGGCTCTCTTGGAATACCCTTGATCAATACCAACACTAACCAACAGTGTTATTTTCTACTTCATGGCCTTAAGAGGTGTGTTTTCAACTTGGAATATATACTAAGGAGAAATATATTACTATATTTAACCATACCCCACTTTTTATGAAATATACTTAACTGTACTCCATCTTGGCTATAGGTGAAGATTTACACCTTGGTAGGGTTTTAGGATATATAATACAACTTCAAGACCATGATTCTCTTTTAAAAACCTAAAATTTACTAAATCATTAGATTCATCATGTGGATGTGGATAAGTAATAGTGATATGCATATGATTATAATGGGATATATGAAATTGGAAATGGAGTATTAAGCTTACAACAATGGTTGAATGGTAGTGTGAAAGTTATGAAAATGGAATGAAACATAGGGGGATGGAATGACTCATGAAACAATACTAAAAATAGTCTAAAAGGATTCCATACATATCTATACATATTCCTTAAAAGAATATATCATTTTAGAGGTTCTCAAAGAAGCATACGCGATGAAAATAGAAACCTAAGATTATCCAATTTACCTTAACATATGTTAAGTGACATTAAAATCTGTTTAATGAGACTATGAGAGTGTTGAGGATAGATAGGTTGTTTTATAGGCTATGATACTTGATGAATTTTGATAAAATTTAAAAAAGGAAACTTAACATGAATGAAATATTGGATACAATAACTTATTGTGTCTTGACAACCCTAAATCCACCATGAAGCATACATTGTTTTTCTATACTATAAAACTCAAATATGTGTAACCCTCTCTTGAAGACACTATGATGAGAGAGTTATAAATCTATACGAATGTTAAAAATTAAATCAAAGAGGCATTCACAATATTGAAAACACCCTATTGATCCTTCAACACTATCAACTTTTAGGTGAATGCAAAGAAAACTCCATTTTACCATTCAATCTTGCTTATAGACTATAAATTTGGTAGTTTAGATGTTACTTAGCTCTATAGACTTACACATGTGGAACAAAAGATTAAGAGATTCATGGAAAATCTCTTCAAGTCCTAAATAACTAGGAACAATCATTAGTTTTATCTAATAAGTTAGTAACTCAACAAAAATGTACTACTTTTACCTTGTGCAGATGTGAATGGTGTCCAGACCCCTTAAGTTCTTAGAATTTGTTCATAAATTTTGGAAAAATAAAACAACAACCAATACCCATGACTTTATGGTCATAAGGTCTACTTCTTCTAATCAATATCTTGAATCTTATTTCTCTCCCTTGTATGGAATCAGCACAAACTTGAAGTGATCTTGATATCCACCAATGAACTGAGTAGAGAAAAAATATCAATTTTTTTGCATCTCAAGCCCTCAAACATTATAATATATTCACCACATGCCCAAAACAAAATATTATTTCAAATCTATGTCATAGAAAATTTGGGTTTCAATTCATTTACTCTATCCAACACTTATTTAGTTGTTCCAAGTCAGTTCTTAACTCATTACAACTAGGGTAAACAAGGTTTTTTCTCATAGTGCTCAAAATTTATCACTTAGTTATCTTGGAATCAATTCACATAAGGCACAATCCTTTATGCACTCAGTCAAATCATATTAAATAAATAAATAGGGCTTGTATTAGGCTAGTTATGTCATGACATAACTCATTCTTCATAGGACTTAGTCATTGCAATAATGACATTGGTAGGTTAATTAGTGCAAGATGTTTCTAAATAGAGTCTATTGGTTTGTAGGCACAAATTCTACTTAGGGAACTAGTTATAGTCATAGGATCATAAGCCTATATAAGGTTGGTTATATGATATCAAGGGTGCAAGATTTTGTATTACTAAGCTTAGCATCATTAAACACTTTGAGGGTTAAATCAAATGCATTATATTAAGTTCATATTATATCTTATTCTTCATGTAAGAATATCAAAGCTTGGGTGCATGAATTTTCTTACACAAAGGATATTTTAACATAGTATGATGATGATTTCATCTTTTACATAGGGACATCATTAATGACCTAGAGCATAGCTTCACTCAAACATGAAATTCAATTATCAGGCTTCTATGAATTTAACTACTACAAACATTACACATTCAAAGGATATTAGTTAGACATATAACTAGATTGAACTTAAATAAATGCAACACCATTCTTCATTCATCAAGATTTAAATATAGAGTAATATAATTAGAGCCTCAAAGGCATCCATGTTAGTCTTAAGTTTCATTGAAAATTAGATTACTATGTCTAGAACCAATTCTATAGGGCTTCTCTATCTTGAATTCATATCCCTCTGCTCACTAGATCAATCTTAGTTTTATAGCCCATAAGAGCATATTCATGATAAGGTGGAGAGCACACACTGAGTGTTGAGCTAGAGCCTTGGTTGATCATTTTATTAAATCCATCACTTTGGCCCCTTTACACTACAATCACCACATGTAACCACTCAAGAAGATATTTAAAAAATTCAAGCACCAGCTAAATACATGCCATCTAACATTAGGTGTATGATGATTCATCAATTTGTCACAAATGTTACAAAAATGGAAATCATACCAAGTGATTGATTCACACCAAGATGTATACAAATTTGGTGTAGATCCAAAACTAGCTAGAATATGGGCCTAAAATTACCCCATACAAACTTGCTATTCCACTCTCATACTAGTCATTCAAAGCTTTTGGTGCATAGAATTTAGGGATGATCTTATTTATCTCGACATTGAATTTATCAAAGCCATTGATAATGAGCTTGATTTCCTCATTAGTGTAAAATATCTCCATAGAGGGAACACTGAGCATGAACACATCTATCTTCTATAATTCCTTCCTAAAGGCCTTGAGGTTTACTTTAACTTTTATCACTCCATCTACGATTTCACCTTGTTTGTAGACCTTAGTATACAAAGCATAGAAGAGTACTTTCAAGCTTTGTTCATATTTCTTGATCTATATACTCAAGGTATTGACCTTACACATTATCTAGGAGTTCTCAAACCTATTTATAGTGTATGCTTGAGCCATCAACTCCTCCTCCCCCATTGCCTACTTGAAGAAGGCATTTATGACTGATGCATAGTTGGAGAAGCTATAGAAGATGCCATTGGATACATCTACACCCTCTTGAATTTTTATGAAGAGGTCTTCTACCTCTTCAAGCTTTGAATATATCTCCCTTTTTAGTTTGATGTATGGTTCCTCCTCTTCTTCTTGCACTATATCTACCTTCAACCTTGGGAACATTTGCTTCATTAGCACACATACATTTTCAACCTTTGAGAGGTTTAATGTTTCAATGTTGTCTACGAGGGATGGATCATATATCTATATGCACTGAGCTAGTCACTATAATTTAAACTTCATGGCCTTTGCTTCCTCTTTTATATCCAAGATTATTCCCTTCCACTTTGAAGCCCTAACATAATTGGTGATGTTATTTTGTGTGACTTTGAAGTCCATCCAAATGAGTGAATTTTTCAACCTAACGAGGTTCATCGTACAAGGATTTATGAGAAGGGAATCATGCCCTTATTTTATTTTATCTACACCCAATATGCCCTTATACAACACCTCAAAATGAGGCTCATCCATATAACCATCAAAAGTAAATGAGAGTTATTGATGCATCCTAGTTATGGTATATCTAGGGGCAATGTATTCAAGTATGTATAAATCTTCATCTGTCTACCCATTTTACATCTTTTCTCTTAGGCTCATCTCTATGACTTCTTATTTTGTGAGGGCTAGCTCCATTTTTTCCTTATCCTCTTCATTGGTGCTACAAATCTCTTTAGCACTTTCCTCTAAGGTTTCTACTTCCTACCCATGTAGGGGTTCTTTGAACTTGTCCCCTTTGTCTACTTCTTATTCTCCCTTAGTGTCAAATTTGCCATCCTCCTAACTCTTTTGGGTCTCCACAAAACTTTCTATTTTCTAATTTTCTAAGTTACCAACCTTGCTTTCCTTTTCTTTAAGTGTTCCTTCACTACTTGGGCATGCCTATAGTGTAGCTTGATTTAATATGTTGGTGAAATTGTTAAGCACCTTTTCTACCACTTTCTTAGTTGGTTCCATGCTTGTGGAAATCTCTTTTTTTCCTTCTCTTTCTTGGCCTTTTCTTCCTGGGCCTTCTTCTTAGCCTTCCTCTTTTTTTCTAGTGCTAAGGTTTTTTCTTCCTCGACCTTCATTTTCTTAGCCTCAACTCTATCAATATGCTCTGGATTCATGCCAAATGACTTCATAGACTCTCTTTTCTTCTCTATTACTAGCATAATCTTTATTTCTTCCTCATTTTGGCCCATTTTCTTCTAGAATCTTCTATTTTCCTCTTTAGTTCATGGAGGTTGTGTGGAGGGCTCTTTTGATGAGGCTCTAGGTAGATTTCTTTCTTTTCTAACCATGTCAGTAGTGTTACCTTAGAGGTTATTTTATATTTCTTCAATGCTAGGCTCTTCTATTAATTTTTATATAATGTAGACCTTAGTTCCTACTTCTTCCTACTCCATCTCTTCATGCACCTCTATTTCCTCATGCACCTCTTGTACTTCCATTTCATCCAAGGTTATTATTGGCATTGCAATGGACCATTTATAATTCTTTTTCTTCTCCTTATTATTGGAAAAAGTAGTCACTGATATGAAGGTGATGTACATTTTATTTAGGCATGAGGGGGTGGTTTCTTTGTTGAAGGCAATCTTTAACTATGGGTGTTCTTGAATTTCTTCAAGTATTTTTCCCCACTTTTTATAGGTAGATTTATTTTGCACTATAGGAATTAGCTTCCCTTCATCACTAATTTAGAGGGGGAGATCATCATCCATCTTAGGGTCTGCACCCTTATTTTTTAGCTCATCTCATAGTATAATATGTGTATGTTCCTGAATATTACTTCCTTTTAGAGGGGATGGAGGTCAGTGTATTCCAAGTCATCCTCCTCATCTATGGTAGATTTTCCTCTTATGTCTATAAATTAAAATTGAAACTAATTATTTACAAATCCATAGCCTTTAATAGGATGTCTAGCTATTGTACATTAGGAATTATCCTTGGCACATCCTTGAAGTATTTGGTGGAAAATGCATAAGGGAGTTTCAACCAACCTGATCGATTACCATCTATGAACACCAAGTGCACTACACAGAAGTGTTGCATAACAATAAAGGTCACCATTGTAAACATGTTCTGAGGGAGCTCATCAAGGATGCACTAGTCCATCCTAAATTCATCTATGTATTAGGTGCACCACCCCATCACTTGAGTCCTATATTATGGGAGAAGGTGGGTGGGTAGGTGATGTCCTGATGCTCCACTATTTGGGAGTCCTTATCCATTAGAAAGACATAAACATTATCTTTATCACCATTAGGCATAATGATCTCTTCCATCATAATTAAAATTAGCATTGACCCCCACTTGAAGGTCTCTCACACTATGTGACACTCAAACATGTTCTTCACCATTTTTTCAGCAATGAATTTTTTTATGTTGAACTTGATTGCCTACATCATGTGGTGGGTAATGCATAGGTATGACTTGGTGTTATTTATCTACTATCTACTAGGTAAAGTTTTAAACTTATAAGGCATGTAGTTACCCTCATGATGGGATCCTTTATATCTTTTATTGGGAAAGTAAACTCTCCTTTATAATAACCAAGAATTTTCACAACCCTATCTACTTTTGTGTCATCCACCATCATCTATTAGATGTCGACACTAGAGTCTAGGAGCCCAGTGATTTTTCCAATTAGTCTAGCTAATAATTGCATGTGCATCCATACAAAGTAGAAGTGGTATCAATGGATGTGTGATAGGATGAACTACACAAGTTCCTCAAACTTCAAAAAGCATATCAACTCATAGAACTAAGTTACACTGGTGGTGATAAGTCTATCTTAGATGGAGACATTGAAAAATGTCATGCCTGCTTCTGTCTTGGCCCATGTATCAACCACCTAGTCTTGTGATAGATCTTGCACATTTCTTGAGGTGTAGTGGTTGTATTATTTTTGCTAGTAGGTATGTGTGAAAGATTCCCAATTCTCTACTATGAAGACCTCCATGGGAAACTACATTTCTTAGGATGACATCTTTATGAGCACCTCAAGATCAACTACTATGACACTAAACCCTTCCATTTGCTATCCTTTCTTCTTTGCAGTGGCAATCTCTTCTATCATCTATACCCATTTGGAATCCTTTTATGCTTATGGCATCCATAACTCATCCATTTATTTCCCATCCTAAATTAGCTAGTGTTAAAGTAAAATCCATTTAACTTGTCAAAGCCTATAATTTTTCTTGGTGTTTATCAAAATCATGGGGTTTATGACTAAAACCTAAGATTTCAAGCTTTGTTCATTGTTAATGGTAGTCTTGGAGTTATTAAAACTTTGTCCCTCTTTGTTATCTCACAATTCTTGCCCCACAATCCTCCTTTCTAATCTCAATAGGAATTCAATCTACTTCTCTCTACAACCATTCTTGTTTGGTGGCTTTAGGTGCTTAGGGTTTCACTCTGGTATTTTTTACTCACTTTGGCTCTAATTTGGCTCTATTTCTATGCTTAATTTTTATTAAGGTTTGTAACCTAAATAAACTAGCATTTCACTTCTTTATACCCTTAATTTAACTACTAGCTTAATTATAAGTGAGTAATGGCATGATGATGCTTAGATTTCTTGGAATTTTATAGAACCCATAAAATGTATGAAAATATGATACCACATATGCATTCAATGTAGATCTTTGTG
The DNA here is from genome assembly GCA_037957365.1 of Torreya grandis. NCBI lineage: Eukaryota > Viridiplantae > Streptophyta > Pinopsida > Cupressales > Taxaceae > Torreya > Torreya grandis. The sequence continues at coordinate 766,985 of JARHVA010004970.1, forward strand.
CCTTTATCATCACCTCATTAAATATTTTAGAGTTATTTTAGATGAAGTGACATGTAGTTCAAATGATCACTTCCCACCTAACTTTGGGTGGATGCCAACTTGTCTTGATGATCTTCCTCCTGTACTTTGTTCACTTGGCATGACCTTTACCTTCCTTATGGTAATATATGAATAATTAATCACATGTGCATGATTTAACCTCAAAGGTTCCATCTTCTCTTCCTATTGTTATTTAATTTCAAGAAGGCTTTCTTGTCTTGATCAATTTATTTACACTTTCATATCTTGCCTTTCCTTATCCTACTCCATACAAATCCATTACACTTGTCCTTTAATGCTTCACACTTTAGGTGTCTTGTGCACTTAACATCTTGTGTACCTCTCTTTCATCTTATGTGCACTTAATATTTTGTGTGCCTCTTTGCATCACTTGGTACTCATATTTTTGCAAGTTTGGCAAACTCCATCTTCCTAAAAACTTAGGTGTCTAGCCTTAATCACTTAGAAAGTATCCATGCTTGACTCATTTGATTGGATTTATGTGTAGAAGTTCCAAAATAGTTAAATTGTGGGCCTGAAATCACCTCGCTTATTCACTCATCACCAATACAACATAAAATAGAAGTAAATGTTTAACTTGTGCCAAACTTTATTTAGGTCAACATAACACAACCAACTTATGACCATGAAGTTAGTGTTTTAGGGTGTAAGTAACATCCTATTCCCTATAAGCCTTTAATTAGTTACCACTGATGTGCCCATAGAGCATTTCACCTAAAAATATATGCAACTTGCATGCACTAGTTTTCAATATGTTATGGATGACATATGGACCCATCCACATAATTTATAGCTTTTTTGGGTGCTTAAGGTACTTGGATTCATATATCAATACCAATGATCCTTCAATTAGTACCGTGTGCTTAATATGTTTATCATGCCACAACTTCTGGCATGTATTCTCTATCTATTGGATCCACCTTGATAGGGATCACACCTCATCCAAGCACTCCAAGTCCTCTAACCTTACACTCAATGATTATTTGTCATATAAATGACCAATAGTGTAATGCATAATGATAACACCATGAACTCCATTGGTAGAACTAGCTCAGTGTCAAACATTAATTGAAATGGTATAGCTTATTTAGGCACTTTTAGGTTGTGTGATATGCCTATAATATTATATACACTTGATTATCACAATCTTTATGACCAACATCACATATATTTATGAGGCACATTTCTAATATCTTTTTTAATGCTTTAGTGGTTTTATTCACTTTTGGATGATAAGGGGTGGTCTTATAGTGTACCACCATGTACTCTATTAGTAGGATCTACATAGTTTCATTAGTGAAGTGTGTGCCTCTATTATTATTCAAACTAAGTGGAAATCCATAGTGACATATGATGTTCTCCCATATGAACCTTATGGAAGTGGTGGTTGTGTAATATTTAGTTGGTGATACCTTAGCCCACTTATTGAAATAATCGATGGCTATTAAAATGTATTTTGCACCTATGTGCCTTATTATGGGATTGATCAGCCCAACAAAATCAATGGCCAATTTTTAAAATGGTACTTGGGTAAGAATTGGGATGAGAGGAATTTCATCCCAATGGTTGGGCTTCCTTGTGTGCTAGCATATGTCACATACCTTGGCACAATCCTTTGTATCTTAGAACAAACTTGACCACCATAAGCCCGAGTATAATACCTTGTGCACAATTACATCTCCATTATAATGACCACCTTATATTCCTTCATGCACCTCATATAAAATGGATTACATTTCATGTTCTAAGACACAATAGTGCAAGACTTCATCTCAACCTAGTTTATATAGTTCCCCACTGATGAGATAAAAAGGGGTGGCATGAAGTATGAGCTATTTCTTTTCGTTGGTTATCATAGTCTAGGGAAAAAATATTGATGTTAGAAAAGTGACTATCTCAACCAAATCTTCAATGATACACTAAACTCTATATATTTTCACATTCATCATGTCATCCTAGATCAACATTGTTGTATCATCATAATTTATGTATGACAAATTGTCTAGGCTCAATTTCTATTTTCTAAGCTTGATGACAACTGATAACTAAAACTTTTTAAACAAAACTATCCATTTATAAATGCACCCATACAAGATGGGCTTGTTCATGAGCTAATTAATAACCTCATGTTCCATAGATAATATGAATGGTGTCACCAAAAAGTATTGCCTATAATTTTTTAGGGCATAGACCATGGCCAACACCTCATGCTCAGTTATTATATAGTTCTACTTTTCTTGGGTCAATTTTATTCTTACAAAGGAGATGGGATAATCTATTTTGCATTCATTGGGTTATTCCAAAATGAAACTAATTTTATGTGTGTGTGTGTGTGTGTGTGTGTGTGTGTGTGTGTGTGTGTGTGTGTGTGTGTGTGTGTGTGTGTGTGTGTGTGTGTGTGTGTGTGTGTGTGTGTGTCTGTGTGTGTCAACATGGACATAGAATGGGGTCATTTAATCAAAAGTTTGTATTAAGGTACATTATCTAATTTGAGCTTTAGAGTTTCAAAGGCATACTCTTATACTAAACCCCAATATAATGGTCCATTCTTAGATAAGAGCTTCTCTATCAGAACCAAAATCTTTGCATAACTCCTTATTAATTTCCTATAGTAGCTATAATGGCCTAAAAAGGCATGAACAACTTTTTTCATTGATAGGGTATGGAGATAAATGATTGTTGTAATCTTCATGAGATTAATGAGTAGACCATTTTTATAGACAATGTGCCCAAGCAAGGTTCTAAATAGTGTTATAAATGCACACTTTTTGAGGTTTAAGGATATCTATAGATGCCTACACATTTAAAACATCAAATGTGGGTTATCATAATGGTCATTTACAATCAAATATATAGTCTAGTCATCTAGGTATACTTGGAGGAACTTGTGGATGAAGTCCTTAAATGCAATGATCACCACTCTAGAGAACATGATTGATGTATTCTTGAGTCCAAATACCATCATGTTATAATAAAAATAACCCTATTTAGTCATAAATATTTTTTGGGCTTGTCTTTCTCTTCAATATAGACTTGATGGTATCTAGAGAACCCACAAGTGAAGGTGTAGATCTCACATCTTATGATGTCATCCAAAACTTCATTGATAAATAGAGTTGGGAAGGGGTAGTGATGTAGGTGGTGTTAAAAATTCTATAATCAATAAAAATGCAAATGTACCTATCCTTATTGATGCTAATCACCATGGGTATCACCCATTTAGATTCTTATATTGAGTAGATAACACCTTTGAATAGCATACCATTAGTCTTTATCTTGACCTTGGGATGGAGATTGGGGTTCATTTTATAGGGGTGCTTCTTGATAGGTCTTTCACCATGCACTATATTTATGCTCATATTCCAAAGGGATGGGTGGGTACCCTTCATGTATTGATAATTTTGAAGGAACAAGTCCTGTAACTCCTTCAAGAGATCCATAATTCATGTCAGCTCTACATCAGACTAGTATGTGCCTAGAGTAGCCATCTTTGGTTCCCCTTCTACATTGATGTCTACCTTGGTAGTCTTGAGTAGTGTGTAGTAGGACTCATTACTTTCCTAATGGGAACCCTATTCTTGCATACTCCCCTTATTTGTCTCTATGAAAATATGAGTCATGTCTTCTTTGTTGAGGGTGTTATCCTCTATTTGGTGCACTAGTTTCTTCTTACCTATCGAGGTCATATAGTTGTGCTCCTTCCACGTTTCATCATATTATTCACTTGAGTCATTATTGAGTGCCTACTCAAAGAAATTCAATATTATAAATCTTTTTAACATGAACATGTCCTTTAGGTTCTCTAATATTTTAGTGTATTTGAAGACTACCCTTCAAATTACTTATATTAGATCAATCAATTTTAGGTTCTGTGAAGAAATAGAAAAGGTGTGCATGAACCTCTCTTTGAGTACATCCTAATTTTTTATATCTCAACATGTTTCATTGAAAAAATACCATGCTCTTACCCATGTATTTAATGTTTTATATAAGGCATGCACCCAAAAGTTCATTAGGGTATTTGCACCATAGTCAATCCAAGTTTATTCACATAAGTGCACATGCACTATTGGGTTTGAATCATAAGAGTATGAAAAAATGTTTAGATATTCATTAATTTTCCAATATTTGGTGCATATTTTTTCTTTCACATCTTTCCAAATAGATAAACTACACCTTTACACTACCCACCAGTGAGTGGCAATGCTCTTTAAAGTATACACCAGTGTGCCCATTATGTCTACTTATTTTGGGATGCATGACTCAAGGTCACAGACATATTATTCCATATGATTTATCCCCTCATACCTTGGGAGTGTGGTAAGTTTAACTTTGTTCAATAAGAATGATCTATTTCCCTTATTTCTATTGAAAGGGACTCATCTCTTTGAAGTGTGATCAATTTGGACCCAACTAGTTCTCATAGATTTCAATACCTTCATGCTCACTAAGTAGCACCTTCAACTACTCATACCATAATCTTCTTCAACCTATCAATCACAAGTAATGTTAGTGATGTCTAAGTCTAACTATCCATCATCCCAAGAAAGCAATCCTTGGTCATTAGGATGTAGAGTCTTGGCACCTTACACCATGATGTTGAAGATATAGGGGGTCCTTAGTCACTTAAGAGGGGGATCACTACCCTTTCCTTTCCATTTTCAAAAGTCATATAATGCTTCATGAAATGCATATCAACATTATTCACATAGCACCATAGCCTTCCTAGGAGTGCTAGATAATCATCTTATTCACCCAACTCTATTACTTCAAAGTCAATATGGAGCTCGACATTCATGATATCTATAATGATGCTTTTAGAATTTTGATAATTTATGTCTTGGATTATTTGGCCATAAAAAGTACATGAGGATAAGGCCTCAAAGTTGGCCTACCCATCTTTTCCCATGCATTATTTGTTAAAATATTGATCTCAATGCCTATGTCCATAAGGAATTCCCATACAGACCATCCATTAATGGTGGTATTCATTAGGTGTTCTTGATGATACTTTGCATTTTATGTTCCTGAATTCTCATGCTCTTTCCATGCATGGCACAAAAACATCAAATGGATTATGTCCTGCATGTTCTAAAAGTAATTTATTTAATAAGGGAAGCATACCTTATATATTTAGAAGGTGTAAGATCATCGTTACCTCTTGTACCTCAGCCTCTTTACCATCTTACTTCTTATGAGAGGTATTAGCTTATGATTCTAGGTCTCATACTAGTTAGAGCTCCCCTTGCAAGTTTCGAGTCACACTCATAGCCTATTGTAATACAAATTTCTAGCATGTAGGTTCTTGATAAGGAATAACATTAGGTTCAAGAAATGTTATACACTTAGTACATCTCTATTCCCCATATTTCAAGTGCAACTTAGGAACTGGCACAACTATCAACTAAGTGGTGAATCCACTGAGTAGTTTCTTATACTTTGATTGGTTTCTTGTGGGTCAGTTATGCCTTCAAAGTCCACTTCTCCATTTTTGGCTCACACTTAATCATTTTTATGCCCTTATTTATGCCAAGTTATCCTTAGGTTAATTTCTTATATAAGGCAGGGCATTTCTCAACCTTATGTGTTCCTTGATAATACCCACATTTTGGATGTGTAGGGAAGTTTCAATGATAGTGCTTGATCAAGTTGCACTGGTAACATGATCATGATGGGAATATTCCTTCTCCACATCCTCCATCCCATCCTCTGACACCTTTTTTCATTTCATAGCCTACATTCTATTGGCCATAGCCATTATTTCCCTGGGTCACCTACACTCTGGCTACTATAGTTTCCTACCTAGTGCTTTTCTCTATGTTTTCATACATCTCATTGATCATGTAGTAATTATTTGTGGTATGGGTGTAGGCATTGCACAATTGATAGTAGATGGTTGTGTTTACCTAACTAGTGCATTAAAATAAAGGATATTTGTGAACATCATGCACTTCATGACAAACCTCATAGGTTAGAATTAATATGCACATATTCCTTTGAGCAAATTTGTTCCTATTATGGCCTTTTATTTTGAAATCGGTACACCATAATCTATTTTGAGCATCTTGTGATGAACTAGCAGTCAGTTTCTAAGGTTAGCTAGTCATGGATGTAATCTACACCTCCATGAATGGGCTAATGCTAGTTTCAGTAATTCTAACTACCTCAACTCTGAGAAAGGCTTGAAGTGATTCATGAGAGTTGGTGAATGTATTCATGGATAGTGCTCTTCAAAATGGTACTATCAATCTTCCAAAGAACCATTTCACATTTTGAGAGGGGTGAATGTCATAAGGAATCTTGAAAAGAAGTGTCTTGATTCTAACATAAAATATCTAAACACTTTCAAATAAACCTTGGTTGATTTATTTAAGCATGACAATGCTCTATTGTTCAAACTTAGGTATGTAAAATTCCTTTAATAATGCATCCTTCAAGGTTTCATAGTCAATCTTAGCCTAGTTCTAATCAAATTTCCTATACTAGTTATGATTATGATTGATAAAATTTATTATGAACTATGTTGCCTTACACTCTAATTGGGTGATACCCTAAACATGTCATTATAGTTCACATTTTATCACACGCTCTATATCATTTTCCATACTATGGTATTTTGACAATTGTACGGCCATCTCATCATAAATTTTCTACAAGGGGGTGCTAGCATCTGAGGCACTTACCCCCTAGTACTTATCCTAGAAATGGTCCTCCAATACCTCCAACCATTAGGTTAGGCATTGGTCCTATTATTAATATCAATGTCAAAGATGATGAAGGCATTGTAATACTAAATTATGGCATTGACCACTTCTTGTGGGTTATTGCCTAGTCTACATAGCTAATATTATCTAAATTGGAATGGTTGCATTCACATTCTATGTTATTGAACTGGCATCCAAAGGTGTAGAGTTGTCCTCACTTAACTCTTCATAAGGAAAAACTTGCTCAATTAATAAATTATAATCCAATTCTAAAAAATGGTCAAATTTTATGTGGACAATGGGGTCAGTTATCACCCTTCTTTATTCACATGGGGGATCTAGTGCATGAGCTAGAATTAAAATTTCAAAGGGGATAGGTGCTTCCAACACATTTTCAATGGTTAAACTATGTAGATACCCAATATATTATTCACCTATCAGTAGTTGGGATCAATATATGGCTTCATTATTCCTCTCCTCATGTTATTATAATTTAAGAGATCCTTCACCATACCCTTCTCATTCACTACAAGTTCTCTCATCACTTCTAGGTTCTAGATCTTCCATCAGCCTATGCCTTCTCTTTTTATATTTATATTTCCTAAGATCTTGGATGTCAATCTACTCACCCCCTTATATTACACTTCACTTATACATCCCCTTCTTCCTCATTGCACTATTCATATGTGAAAAGACTTAGCCTTCCATTCTCACAGTTTCAAAACTATAATCCACCATAATTTTTTTAAGATCTACACTAAATTCTTTCACAAATGTGCCTCTAGGCTCATGTAAAAATTGATATTCTACTTCCTCAAGGTAGGACTATGTTAACACTATGAACTCAAGCATGTAACTATTCAACACTCCTTGCCACCATTTGTCTACAACTCTAGTCCAAGTGGAACATAGGTTATCAAGCTTATCTAGGCACTATTTTATCCACTCAAGTCCCTATCCATAGATTTGAATTATATGGGTTGCATAGGTAGCCAAACATTGGTACACATGCTCAAATAGTTCATAAAAAAAGACCTCATAAAGAGCACCATACAATTTATTCTAAAACCACTTCCTCAAATTTTATCCTTTATAAGATGGATGATTTAGTGTAAATCTATCTTCCACCTATTACATCTAGTGCTTGATGTTCTTCAGGAAGAGTTAGAGAATTGTTATGTTTGACCATTACAAATACTAAATTCAACATAGGTCTTATCAATAGAACCAAAATGTTGTAGAAAAGTTGGGTTTTAATTCATTTATTCTATCTAATGTTAATTTGGTTATTCCAAGTCAATTCTTAGTTCATTACAACTAGGTGCTAATAATTTTTGTTACCATAGAGCTCATCATTTATCACTCAGCTGCACTGGCATTAATTCACATAAGGTAGAAGCCTTATGGGCTCACCTGAATCACATCAAAGAAAGAACCATGGCCTAAATTGGGCTATTTTTTCCATGGTATAACTCATTCTTCATAGGACTTGGTCATTGAAATAATGGTATTGGTATGTTCATTAGTGTAAGCTATTTTTAGGTGGAGTCTATTGGTCTGAAGGCACAAAACCTATTTGGGGAACTAGTTCTAGGCATAGGAGTGCATGCTTATATAAAGTTGGTTCTATTATCTTAAGGGCACAAGCCTTTATGTTACTAATATTATAATCATTAAGCACTTTGAGGGTTGATTAAAATTCCTTAAATTAAGTTCATACTATATCTTGTGCTTCTTGTAAGAACATCAAAGCTTGGGTGCATGATGACTTTTGTTACACTTAGGCTATTTTAGCAGAGTATGATCATGACATCATCTTTCACATAGGGATGCCATTAATTACCTTGAATAGATCTTTGTTTAAACATAACATTTATTTATCATGCTTATATTGATTTAACTAATGTCATATGAACATTGCACATTCAAAGGATCTTAGTTAGACATATAACTAGATTGAACTCAAATAAATGCATTACCATTCTTCATTCATCAAGATTTAAATACAGAGCATAGTCTATACCTACAAAATAGAGTATATGCTACCTATACTACTAAACAACCTAATGGCACACAAGCAAGCTTAGGATATATAATTTGAGCCTCAAGGGCATCCATGTTAATCTTAAATTTTAATGGTAATTAGATTACTATGTTTGGAATTGATTCTTTAGGGATTCACTATATTGAATTCACATCCCTCTAATCATTGGATTGAGATTGACTTTATAGCTCATAAGATTATTTTCATGAAAGGGAAATAACTAAAAAAAAGTATGTGTACCTTGACTTACCTTTATCATTCGATTGATATCTGCTATGTTTGTAGTTCTGGTCATGGAGATAAAAGAGATTGATTTTGAAAAATCCAAGGATACAAAACTAAAGAGAAAAAACAAACAAATGCAGGAAAGATAATATATATATGGTGTTTATGGATAGGATGTACATAGAAATTTGGTAAGATGGGGTGACAAGTGTTATGTTAGACCAAATGACCAAGTCAAAATTTATAGTAAATAGGGTAACTAAAAATCCAAGGCTACTAAAGACTAAAAAACTCAAACAAGTAAACCTTAATTAAGAAAGGCAAACTCACCAAGTCAAACCAAGGATACATGTCAAAAATAGTAATGAAACATCAATTTGAAAATATTAAAAATCCTTAATTGAAAAAATATGGATAATAAAAAATGGTAAAATGGCATTAATGAGTGAGAAGTAATAATTCTTACTCACCCAATAATGGAAAAAGGTGCATAAAAGGGAAAACAACATTGGTGAGTGAGAAGTAAAAATCCAACCTCACTCAATAATGGAAAAATGCATGAAATTAGAAATAGACTCAAGTGTTTTCAAAATGGGGTAGTATAAAAAATAAAAAATGGTAAAATAAATCAAAACATGTCTAGAGATATAGAGTGATGGTATAAATAAAATGAGCCATAGTTTCTCAAGCATATTGTTTATTCAAAAAAAAGATAAAATTGAAACAAACTAGTGTTGGCATATTTTTAAGATGTGAAGAAGAGGGAACATAGAGAATGGGAAAATAGATTTAGAATAATTCATTCCTATTATGGTGGGAAATTAAATGGGTGGAGGGAATAATGAAATAAAAACCAAGGTAGAAGAACTCTTTATCAAAGTAAAGACACTTAAATTAATTTTATCAAAACAAGAGGACTTTCGACCTTAAGGACTCTAAAGAATGTCTCCTAGCCACATAAGTATTAGGTCAATAAATGAAGTATGTAGATCATTCGGTGAAGGCTATATGCATGAAAAGGTAAAAATGGACCTACCTTCCCATAACATGTTCCATGTTCCTTAGGACCCCTTCAAGAACTATTAGTCTACTACAAAGATTAGGTCCTTACATGAGAAAGTAAGTAACACCATAGAGTTTTTTTCATTCTCCTATTATAATCTACTAACATACCACACCCCAATGGACCTCAGCTCTATCATGAGGCCAGCTATGGAGTTTGAGCTTTGATTGGAGATAGGAGATGTGCTTGTAATCATATCTTTTGGTTAGATTTTGACCTTTGAAATTTTTATGTTGCCTCTTGTTTATCATTGCATTTTGTTTCAAATGATTTTAATTTTTAATTTATTGATGAATTTTATTATCCCTCCTCCATACGAATGTGGATAACTAAACATGGGTGTTAAAGATGACTTTCATTTGAATCCTTGGGACCTCGTTACTAAGAAAGAGAACTTAGAGAGCATGGTGTCAAAGAGTCTCGTAAATTCAAGTGAAATAAAAGTGTTATCTTGATTTGAACTTGTTTTTATCTAATGTGGAGTTAAAGGAAATGAATTTAAGAGAAATAAAAAATGAAACAATTTGAATTACTTCATATAAAAAATTGTGACAAAGGGTGAAAAAGGGATACACTGACATTGAAGTATGATTCCTTATCATAAAAATGAGGGAAGTGTAGGAAAACATGATAACACAATTTTTTTTGAAAATTTTATCTATCAAAAGAAGATAAATTTAAATTTAAGAACAAAGATAAAAAATGTGTGACCATTGCAAAAAACATTCTAGATAAGGAATGAAAAAATGGTTGTTTTATGAGGAAGGCTAGGTCCTATCTATGGTCTTATATTGCAACTCATAAAATAAAATCTCAAGGGTTATAAAAATCATGTGAATAATAAATAAATAATAAAAAAAATCATATTTATAAATAAGGTTAGGTCTTATCCATGGTCTTATACTACAACTCACAAAAGAGAAACCCAAGGGGTGCCAAAACATATAAGTTTGGAAAGTAAGAAAATAAAGAGGATAAGAAGTGGAAAATCATGATGAATATTAGGTCCTATTAATCATTTTACAATTCAACTCATGAATAAAAAGGAAACCAAAATGCCAAAAATGAAGTATATGTAACAAAAAATGCTTCAAATCTACAAATCAATCCTAGCTCAAAGAAGATAGATCCTACTTACACTTCTAATTGGGGATACATTAGATAATTAGGGTAATGACCAAAATGAATATAATATACCTATCAAAGAGATTTATTATCATAATAATATCACTAGGGAGGGTTATAAAGCCTCCAGTCAATCAAAACTATGCAGTAACCCTAAGTAGGTCCTATGTTTTCATATTCACTACAGTAATAACAAGTAAAACAAAATCTAATATAGTGCTCACCAAATATTGTGGAACAAAGTAGGGGCTAGTGAAAAAATAAAATTAAACATACATAAGAGAATCATAATTAAGCTATGTATAGGTAAGACCCTAATGTATGGAAAGGAAGAGTAATATTATTCAAAATTCATTACTTATGCTACTTCTATCTACAAAAAAGAGGAGCAAAATTAGAGATACTTACTTGGAAGATGAACCCATCAAGACTTAATATCTCCCTTGGCTAAAGGTTCTTTGCAATAGGTTGTTGTGGTTTTTAAGGATCAATAAAAAGGGCCAAACTATAAAATACCTTTTCACAAATCTAAATTCTTCTCCAAGTAAATACCCTAAGATAAGACTCCTCAAGTAGAATAGTGGAAGAGTAAATTGTAAAGAAGCACAAATGAATAATAAATCTTGTCTTAATTTTAAATAATGGTGAAATGGATGTGTTTATATAGGAAGATCTAACCCTAAACCCTTTTGAAAGTTTTGACCAATAGCGCTGACCTAGCCGACCTAATATCTTTATTGAAAAATACTCACTAGGTCACAGACTAAGTTGGCAAAGAGCTGACAGAGACCCTAATTAAGTTTTTACAATAAGAGTACAAGGTTTGCATAGCTAACATAGTCATGTAGAATATAAAAAGGGGATTTAGGTTTGGAAAAGGGATAAATAAAGGTGGAAAATGACTGGAGGAGTGTGCAAAAGAGGATGGAAATCTTAGGGAAATGTTTTTAAGAGTTGGTTGGATTGGTAATATGTGGAAATAAGGAATAAAAATCCTATGAAGTACCAATGTTATGCCCACCCCTTTCTTAGTGCACCCTTTAGGGCATGAACTTAAAGATATTGATACTTGATGGGTTCCTACAAGATAAAAAGCATTAGTAATTGATAAAGTTTGAAAATATTATGTGTATACATATACCCCACTTAAATCTCATCATGTGCCACTCATGTGAAATAGGGGATGGTGCTTCAATAAAGAACATAGTAACACACAATGTTGAGGATATAAAAAGTTTGTGTATTTAAAAATAAAAATAGTTGAAAGTAAATGACTAAAAGTGAAATAATTGAAAAGGTAAATGTATGAATACCTTGACTTACCTTTATCACTAGATGGCTATCTACTATGTTTGTAGTTTTGATTGTGGAGGGCATAGTGACTACTTTCAAAAAACCCAAGAATACAAAACTAAAGATAAAAACAAACAAACACAAGAAATCCAAGAGAATTGGTGTTATGTAGATGGGATGCACATGGAAATTTAGTAAGCTGGTATGACAAGTGCCATGTTAGACTAAATGACCAACTTAAAATTTAAAGTAAATCAGATAATGAAAAATTCAAAGTTACTAATGATTGAATAACTCATATATATAAACGTTAAGTAAGAAAGGAAAACTCACCAAATCAAACCAAGGATACATGTCAAAATTATGGTAATTAAACATCAATGTAGAATAAGTAAAAATCCTTACTTAAATAAAGATGGCCAAGAAAAAATGGTAAAACAACATTGATGAGTGAGCAGTAATAGTCCTTACTCGATCGTCAATAGAAAAATGTGCATAAAATGGAAAATAACATTGATGAGTGAGAATTAAAAAACAAACCTCAATCAACCATGGAAAAGGTACATGAAACTATAAATAGACTTAGGTGTCTTAAAAAAAGGGTATTACAACAATAATAAATGGTAAAATAATTCAAAGTAAGTCTCCAAATATAAATCCATGGTGTAAAAAAAGTAATCCATAGTTTCTCAAACACTTTTTTTCATTTTAAGGATAGATAATTTTGAAATAAAGTAGTGTTATAATGTTCATAAGATGTGAATATGAAGGAAGTATAGAATAATGGAAAACAAATTTAGAATCACACATGCCTGTGAAGGGGGGAAATGAAATGAGTAGAGGGGAAATTAAGGAAAAACCAAGGTACAGGAACTCTTTATCAAAGTCAAGACACTCAAATTAGGTTTATCAAAATAAGAGGAATTTTAACCTTAAGAACTCTGAATAACTCCTCTTAGCCACACAAGTCTTACGCCAACAAATAAAGTATGTATATAATTCCATGAAGGATATATGCATGAAAAGTAAACTGGACCTACCTTACCAAAATGTGTTCCCCATTCCTTAGGACCCCTTATAGACCCATCGATCTAATGTGAAGATTGGGTACTTACATGATAAAGTAGGTAGCACCATAGAGTTAGGGAATTCTCTTATTCCAATCTACTGGCCTACTATACCCCAATGGACCTTGACTCTATCATGAGGGAAAAAATGGAATTTGATCTTTAATTAGAGATAAGAGATGTGCTTTTAATCATTATTTTGGTGTGATTTTAACTTTTGATATTTGTATGTTTCCTTTTGTATATCATTGCCTTTTATTTCAATTGATTTGTCTTTTAACTTTCTTGATGGATTTTTTTATTCCTCCTCCATATGAATTAGGAAAACCAACCATGGGTGCTAATGATGACTTTCATTTGAATACTTGGGACTTGGTTACTAAGGGGGAAAACTTCAAAGTGTATAGTGTCTAAGAGTCTCAAAAAGTTATGTGAAATAAAAGTGATATCTTGACTTCGAGCTTGTGTTATCCAATGTGTAATGAAAAGAAATAAAATCATTAGGAATGAAACATGAAACACTTTGAATTACTTTAAATTGTAAAAAAATGTGACAGAGGGGAAAAAATGGATATAATGATATCAAAGTGTGATTCCTTATCATAAGAATGAGGGAAGTGTAGGAAAAAATGATAACATGGATTTTTTCAAATTTCATCTATCAAAAGAAGCAAAAGATAAAGTTGAGAATAAAGATCAAGAAATTGTAACCATTTTTAAACACATTCTAGAAGAAGAATGATAAGATGGTGATTTTATGATGAATGACAAGTCCTATCCATGGTCTTAAATTTCAACTCATAAAATAGAAAACCCATGAGGGTATTGAAGCATGTGAAAAATAAAAGGAATAAGAACAAGGTGGTATTTATGAGGAAGGCCAGGTTATATCTATGCTATTACATTGTAACTCATAAAAGAGAAACGCAATGGGTGTCAAAAAGTGTGTAAAAAGTATGGTAACAAAGAGGATAAAAGTAAATCACAAGGAATATTGCATCTTATCCATAGTTTTATGATGTAACTCACTAGAAAAAGGAAAACCAAAAGACCAAAAAGGAAGACTAAGGCTTGTGCAAAGATATAACTATTGTAGATGGTGAGACCCATGTAAGTATGCTATAAAAAAATGTTAGATGGATAGCATATATAAATCATGAAAATAAGGGAAGGATTAGGTAAAATACTTCTAGAGGAATTTCACGTTCGTGGGCTCTTTGAAAATATGGCTTTCATTGGTTTGAAGGTGTTAGGTACTTGGATAGGGAATATCTTTGGCTAAATAGGCCCCCCACCATTTTTGGGAATATTTACCTTATTTTTCATGAGTGTAGTCTAATTTAAGGACAAGATCACTAACATTAAACATGCAAATTTCAACTCATTTGTTATGTTATTTGGAAACATGAGCCTTGTATTGGTGATTGTGTTGTAAATCAAAAGGATGGTGTTCATCAAGAAGATTAAGAGCATGAAGGCAAGATTCATGTAATTCTTCATTGTGTATGAAACTGTGAAGAGATATATGAAGAGGCAAAATCTCAAATTATAATAGAAGGCCTAATTCAAAACCATAGACAAGAGAGATTGAGTTTGCCCTAGTGGTAATATGTATGCTAGTGCGATAGGCCCATAATGAAGGATAGAGATGAAGCTACCGATCCATACAAATTATATTTCTAATAATTTTATCAATAATTTTATTGGTGGCCTCAGCTTGGACATAATGTTGTGTATGATAGGGTGTGGATAATTTATGATTGATTTTAAATTTAGAAGAAATTTTTTAACATCATTATTTTTGAAATTACCACCATTATCTAAAATGATAGTAAATAAGGGACACCATAGTGACAAATAATATTATTAAATATGAATTTGGAGATGGTAGTACTAATGAATTTAACAAAGAGCATAGCCTCAACTCATTTGGTAAAATATTTTGTGCCTATGATTATAAATACATGTCCATCTTGAGATCAAGGTAATTTACCTATCAGATCTAATCCCCACATGGAAAATGGATAGTGAGATTCTAGATTTTAAAGATTAGATAGAGGGGAATGAATTTAATCATCATGAACCTAACAAGGAGTACAATTTTTATCAAATTTGATGGAATATTTTTTAATATTGGGCCAAAAATATACCATACCTAATAATTTGTGGGTTGTGGCATGTCCACTATAGTGGCCAACATAAATTCCCCCATGTACTTATTCAAGAAGAGGAAGAACCTCATCTTTCATAACATAGTGGAGAAATGTACCTTCAACATAGTGATAGTATAATATGTTATATCAAAATACATAATTAAACACTTGTTTGTGAATGCGAGTCTATTCATGGGAGTCTAGGTTGAGAAGATAAGTTTCATGTTCTAGAAATTGAATGATGTATTTATACCATGGGCTTTGTCAAATGGTGATAGCCTCAATGTGGCAAATTAGTGAATCATTTATTTTAATAGAGGAAAGAGATTTCCTTAATTAGATAACAAAAGTGGGATTGGTAATAAATTGGTGTGGATGGAAAAGAGATGCTAAAGAAGCAAAGGAATTATTAATAGAATTTTGATCTCAAAGGAAGGGATTGATGGTGAAAGAGATGAAATCTTCAACCAAAGTAGTTTCAAGTTGATGATAAAAATTATATTATCACTTTTGAATTTGGTAATCATTGTTGACTTTACATAAAATGATCTAGGAACCACATAAAGCATGTATATATTGGATATATAAATCAAGAGAAACTCTCATGTCTAAGATTAATGCATCGTACTCTGTCATGTTACTAGTGATGTGAAATATTAAGGAAAAATAAAAAGGGATGACTTTGATAAGAGGGATTGTAATAATATAACCTACCTCATCTCTTTGAAGGAAATTAGAACCATAAAAATGAAGGGTATAATTATCTTCATGTAAATTGACATTAATTTTAGGAAGTTCTTCGATAACTACTTTTTGGTTTAGTAGTATTTGGGAGAATAGCATATTTGTCAAGATTACTTACTTTAAGATCAACATTAAAGTTATGAAATTGATCTTTAATAGATATTTCTTCATTTATACCTTCAATATAGAGGGTATTATCATCAAGAAGACTATCTTGAAGGTCATCAATAACAAGCATAGGAGTTGTAACAAGTTGACTAATTTTTATGTAATGTTTCTCATAATTAAGGAAGCCTTGACTGATGTAGTAGATGTCATACTCTCTTTCAATATCATTATTTTTGGAAAGCATTAACCCAATCAATATGGTTGTGGAATAGGTATATAGGATCAAAGGTTGATTTTTAGAAGGAGGACAAAGAGTGGGTGGGTGAATCAATGATTCTTTCATATTATCAAATTCTTTTTGACAAGGATCCATCCATTTTAAAGCATTACCTTTCTTAAGAAGATAATGAATAGAGTGGATATGGTAAGTTATTCTAGATGAATCATCTAATTGCCTCAAGTTTACCGAGATAAGTGTAAATGTCTAAAATAGATCGATGGATAGGCATGTTGATGATATCATTAATCTTGGTAGGGTCAACATTGATTCCATCGAGATAACTAATAATCCTAATAGTTTACTAGATGTGACATTGAAGACACAATTTTAAGGATTCAGTCTAACTTTATATATAAGAATATGGTTGAAGATGATGGCAACATCAAAAAGATGAGTCTTGTGAGATTTAGACTTAGTAATGAGGTCATCCACATAGTTTTATACAATTTTATGGATAAGATCATTTAATATATGATTCATTACTCATTGATAAGTAGCTCTAACATTTTTGAGGTCAAAGGGCATTTTAACATAGCAATAGGTACCCCATTATGTGGTGAAATTTGTCTTTTATTGGTCTTTAAGGGCACTGTGAATTTGATTATATCTTGATAAACCATCCTTGAGAGATAACATATCATATCTAGCTATGGAATCGATAATATCATCTATTGAAGGTAGAGGGAAATTATCTTTTGGATAAGCAAGATTAAGATTATAGAAATCAATGTAAATGTATATGATCATGGTGATATTTTTACAAATAGGAACTATGTTAGAAACCCATTAAGAATAATCTAATGGTTTGATAAACATAGCATTAAGAAGTTTGATAATTTATTTGAGACATAAGGTGGAAACATAAGGTGTAAATTTACATTGCTTTTGTTGCACAATTTTGGCATTAGAATAAGTGATGATATTATGTACCACAATGTTAGGGTCAATACTAGGCATATCCTCATAGGAACAGGTGAATATCTCATGATTTTTATTGAAAAATAAACTAAAGTTATCATATTTAGTAGGTGAAAGTTTATGAGAAACTATAATAGGTCAAGGGCATGATGGAGTACCATATTCAATGCAAGTAGTTTCTTCGATAAACATAGAATTTCCATCTTGGAGTGGTAGGGTTCATTAGGTAAATAATAAATTAGATTAGCTTTAGGATCGATGCTAGTGATGAAGTTGTTAAAACAATGGGCTTTGTTTTGGAAATTCCCAAGTTTGTGATGTTATCAAGGAAGTTGAGGTTCTTTGGCATGAAGAAATTCAAAAATAGATTCATCTCTAGTCAAAGTGGGAAGAGGACCATTGTAAAAAACATCTGCTTTGATATCTAGAATTTGATTACCATGGCAATCATATTCAAAATGAATCTGATGAACATCTGTGGCCTTTACATCTAATGTAATCTAAAGAGTAGGAGGAGTAGATTGATCAAAAGGGATTGGTGTGTCATTAGTTTTTTGATATTAGAATGATTAGGTGTAATTATGGGATATTTAAGTGGTAGAGAAGATTCATTAATCTCTAGAGGGTCAAAAGGAAGGATTTATTTAACCACCTATGGAGTGTAAAAAAGAAGATCATTAATAGGAGGTACATGAAATTTGGGAGCTAATTTAGAATTCATGAAAATGGTGTGAACATCTCATTTAAAAGAATTTATTTGAGATAAAGTTTTTTGATAATGTTGAACATTCAAGTCTTGAGATTAAGCTTGGGCCATGATGTAGTTGTCATCATAGGTTTGAGAGATGGTACGTGCTTGATAATCAGGGGGAGTTTTAGAAGGTGAAATTATGAGGTTATTAAACATACATGGAAATATGATTAAAGGATATTGGAATAATTTGGCCACTCCATAGTCATTGTATGTAAAAGAATATTCTAGGTAAGAAGGTTCCTAATCATTACATGGAGGGGGAAAATCAATAATCTCATTAATGAGAGGAACAGTTTAATCATGAGGTCATAAACAGGTAGGAAGCCACTCTGAGATATAAGGAGGTAGATTAGTAGTGTTGTAAGTATGTTTTAAGTAATTAGCTTCATCATCATCCAAATTAGCAATAGTGACTTGTAAGTCTAGATTGACATTGATGAACTCAAGTAAGGGAGAACTACTGATGGTAGGGATGGTAGGAATGCGATATTGAGATTTTAGATTAGGAAGTTGAATACTCAAAGGGTTTGGATTGTCCTCATGCTTATACCTTTCATAATTATGTAATAATTTAATGCATTGGAAACCAAAATAGGTTTTGTCCCTCATTCTATGAGTCCAAGGGAAATTGAGTATGTTATAAGATAGGGGAAAATCAAGAACTATAATTTTAGTTTGAATGGTCTTAGGTCCAATTATTAGAGAAAGCCAAATACAACCAAGTGGATTTTTATTAGTCTTGTAAAGTCCATGATAATTAAGGTGAGTTTGCTTGAGATTATTGTTATTATATCCAAGTTATTGGGTAAGCCGCAAAGATGTCACATTAATATCAGACCCTTCATCAACTAAAACTTTATGAACAAGGGTAGTATTAATGTCAATTTTAATGAATAGTGGTGGATTATTAGTGTGAAAAAGGATCTTGTCATTAATCATGTTCTCTTCAATAAATTCAATATAAGGTTTAGAATAAGAACAAATAGTTTCAATGGTATGCACATTAGTAGGTTGAGGCTCCATATTTGGTGGTTCTTCATCTATAGGAGATGGATCTTTGATCTCTTATAATTTTTGAAAAAGTAAATTATGATGATAAGAATAAGTAAAAACTAAATCCATAAGTTGAATCTTGTAAAGCATGCAGTTAAGTTCTTCCAAAAAGTTCCTATGGGATTTAGAAGAAGAACAAGTACAAGGTTTAGAGGGTAAGGTAGATTTTGAAGTAATGGAAGTTGTTGGGGGTTCGGAAGAAGTTGGTTCCTTATGGTATTTCAAAGATAAATGAGTGGTTGTAGTATCTTTAAGAAGTTGTTCCTCCAAAGATGTTTTCTTAGGTTTTGTGATAGGATATTTGTGAGCTAGATTGTAATGATAATTGACCTTAGCTATGTTAACATATTGATATTTTTTGTAAAATTTTCATAGTTGGCATCAATAGCACAAAAATCCTTCATATTTTTTTGAGAATTTTATTTGGAAAAATATTTTTTGGTTATTAGAATAAGAAGATAATAAATCTTATCATTTTTGAGAAACTGTGTTGTAGTCTTGATGGCATAGTTAGATCATGGCTTTGAGATTGAAAGAATCACCAAGTATGTAGGAGATAAAAAATTTATTAAGACCTTGAAAATTTTCATGGGAATGACTAATGTTGGCATGGAACCAAAAAAATTAATTAAGGTCATACCGTTTAGAAGGATTATTAATATAAGTAAAGGGTTTAGAGGGTGGTAAGAATTATTTCACTTATTATATAGTTTGTGGTATGTGAGAAGATGGGAGAGCAATAGCTTTGTCAACTCCTTTTTTGGTTTGAGGAGTATTATCAGTGATGTAATTGGTATAATTTTAAAAATATCCTTTAAGGAATTTAGTATTAGGTTTAAATTGCTTCATGAGGAAGTCTTGACATTTAGGTTGGGCAAGAGCTTAATTAAGTGTTTGTGGAGAAATTTTTTGAACTTTATATTAAAGTGAAGGAGTTAAACTATTTATAAAGAGTTAAAAACAAATCATTAGTCATGTTATGGTCATATTTATGGACATATATTTCCATTGTTTTATAAAATCATGAGTTGATTGGTGGGACATTGCTTAGCATTGATGAAGTGGCTAAGGCAATTTTTAGGAAGATCATTATGTTTAAACTATTTAACTAAAGGATTGACTAAATCATCAAGTTACCAAATGGAATGTTAGGGTAGTTGGTTGTACCATTCAAATACATTGATAGTGAAGGTTTTAACTACAAGTTTAGTTGTGGTAAAAGTATTACTTTGAATCATCTCTTTATAAATATTACCAAATGGTTTGAGAAAGGATGTGGGGTCTTTAGTCCCATTGTACTTGATAGTTGGAGATATATTACCAATATCAATGGACATGATGAAAGGAGATAAAGTCTCATTTTGGATATTTTGAAGCATTTTTTTGCTTATTATAATTTAAGAATAATATTTCTTAAGGCATCCATAAGAGGTGGAGGAATAAAATTTAAATTGTCTTGAGGATTGAGAGCCAAAGGTTGATTACCCATATTAATCAAAAGATGTTGTAATTGCATTATTTGAGAGGTGTTAAAATTTGGAATTATTTTCATTTGTTGTACGACTTGTGCAAGAAGTTAAGTCATATCAATTGGTGGGTGGTATTTATAGGAGAACTCCCCGAATTGGTATTAGGGTGAAGGTTGTTAGAAGGTGTATAAATAATGGGATTACTTCATAGAATTGTGTCAATTAATCCCACATTATGTTGAAAGAGTTAAAGATGAGAATTATCTTGATAGGTAACAAATGGATTGGATCTACCTACTTCATCTTGAGGTGTGATTTGAACCATGTTACAATCCATAGATGAAAGAGGGGAAGAGGTGATTCAAGAGTGAGGGTTCTCTTGGGAGGAAAAGAGAGGGAGAAATGAATATCCCATATAGTGTTTAAATGGATTCATGTTATCCAAGAAGATTATAATAGGGGACTTCATGATGATTTGAAGAAATGAACAAAATTCTAAGGAAAGAGAAATAAAGAACTAAGTTGGAATCAAGGACAATAATAATAGTACAGAGTCAACCAAGTTGACCTAATACTAAAAATAGGGGAAAATAAGGATATAGGGTTGACCAAGTCAACTTAGTATTGTAACCTAACTGGAAAAAGTGATATAGCGTTGACTAGGTTGACTTAGTACTACAAATAGGAAGAAAATTAGTTTTTAAGAGATTCGGTTGAGCATAATGACAATGTAATAAAAAAAGGTAAAGATTTTGTAATGTAATTTGAAACAATAAATGAAATAAATAACATAAATAATTGGATCAATGAAAATGATCCAATTGGGGCATATAGCATGTTTTTTCGATACTATCTAATGTTGGCTAATGTAAGTTTTTTCAATACAACACACAATGAGTAGAGAGCATCCAATCAACAGAAAAGTAAATTCTAACTAAGTGGTCATCCTAAATGTTGTGAGATTATTATAAAGTGTTATTTTAAGTGTGATAGGGAAGTTTATTGAAATAAGTGAACTAGAAAACAATCTATGGATGGTTTTAAAATGTTTAGGCTGAAAGGGGTTTGTGTTGGCAATGTTATTTGATTGGTATTGGGGCCTACCCTCTCACTTCATAATGTCATAGTGATAAGGGTGTTGGGTTCTTTGAAAATATATACCATTAACCATGTGTTTATACTTGGATATAAAACCAAGTTGGCTTCCCCCTTGGTGATGAAAGCCAAGTAGGTAAATAAATGTTTAAATGCATTTTGAAATTATGTGATTTTGTAGTGTGTTTAAAAAAGATCAAAATAGCACAACTAAATGGTATATTTAAAAAACACTAATTAGACTATGTGAACTACTCAAAGCATGCAAACAACTAGAAATGAAAGTGTGAAATAATTACTAGCATATAGTTATTAATTATAAATTTAAGCATAGTGCATAGTTAATCTATATGACACTATATACAAAAATTATAGAACAGAGTCTATAGGGTAACAACTATATTGTATAATGAAGAGTCCTTAAGAACTAAGTCAAATAGGTTGACTTAGTATTTAGACAACATATAGACTACATAATTGGGTCAACCAAGTTGACCTAGTTTGTTATAGGATTACAGTTTTGAAGACTACAAACTTGTGCAAAATAGAACTGTAATGTAGAACTAAATTGAAAGAAAGAGAGAAAATAACCTTGGTGGATTGGAAGATGTTGAGGACTGTGAATTTTTTTTGAAGTGCCTTGGATGCTACTTATAATTTTTGCCAACTATGTCAACTAGGTCAACCTAGTTCTATAGTTCTATGTTTACTAAATCTTGTTAAAATGAATAGGTTGACTTTTAGAAGCTAATAAGAATACTAAGTTAACTTGCATGACTTAGTTTGTTGTTCTAGATCTAAATAAGATACTAAGTCAACATTTTTAGCATAGTCTACTTTATGGAATTGATAATATTATTGTGTTAACTTGTTTAATATAGTAATCTATATTTGATGAAGACCTACATAGAAAGAACCAAATCATTTTGATGTGATTATATGTTAAACATGTGCATAGAATTTAGAAACTATACAATCCTGGTCGACCTAGTATCAAAAATATAAAAGATAATAAAATATAAAAATGAAATGTTTGAAATAAAACTTTCAAGGGTTAGATTCATGAAAAGTTCATTAGAATGTATGATATTATAAATCTATTAGATCTACACATCAATCCTATCTTAGATAAGATAGATCCTATTTACACTTCTAATTAGAGATACATTAGACAATTGGGGTCATGACCAATATGGATCTAGAAGACCTATCCAAGGGATCTTTTAGCACAATAATATCACTATGAAGGGTTCCAAAGCCTCTATTCAAGCAAAACTATGCAATAACCCTAAGTAGGTGTTATGTTTTCATATTCACTATAGTAATAACAAATAAAGCAAAATCTAATCTAGTGCTCACTAAAGCTTGTGGCATAAAGTGGGGGTTAGTGAAAAAATTAAAGTAAACATACATAATATAATCCTAATTATTATATATATAGGTAAGACCCTAATTCATGGAGAGGAAGAGTATGTTTATTCAAAATCCATTACATATGCTACTTCTATCTACTAAAGAGAGTAGAAAAGTTAGAGATACATACCTAGAAGATGAACCCATCAAAACTCAATCTCTCCCTTGGATAAATGTTCCTTTAAAGAGGTTTTTTTGGTTTTCAAGGATCACTAATAAATGACAAAACATTTAATACTTATCCACAAGACTAGATTTTCTCCAAGTAGAAACCCTAAGCTAAGACTCCTCAATTAAAATAGTGAAAGAGCAGATTGTAAAGAAGTGAAAATGAATAATAAGTCTTTTATTAATTTCAAATAATAGATAAATGGATGTGTTTATATAGGTGTATCTAACTCTAAACCCTTTTGAATGTTTTAATCGATAGTGTCTAGACCCAATTGACCTAGTATTATTATTGATAAAAACTCACAAGGTTATAGACTAGGTAGGCTAGGAGCTAACCTAGACACTAAATAAGTTTTTCCAATAAGAGTACAATTTAACCAAAATTTATATAGTCATTTTAAATATAAAAAAAGGATTTAGGTTAGGAAAAGTGCTAAATGAAGGTGGTAAATGTTTGGAGGAGTGTGAAAAAGAGGAGGCAAAGCTTAGGGGAATGCTTTTAGGAGAAGTTTGGATTGGTAACAATGGAAATAAAGGACAACAATCCTATGAAGCACCAATGATCTACCCACCCCTTTCTTGGTGCACCCCTTAGGGCATTCACTTAGAGAGATTGAGACTCGACAAGTTCCTACAAGATAAAAACCATCATTAACTAATAATGTTTGAAAATAATATGTGTATATAGGAAGAAATATGGTTTGTGAAAAGAGAGAACTATGATAGAGTGTGAGACCCATGTAAGTATCCTAAAAAAAGTGTTAGGTAGATATCATATATAAAGTATTAAAATAAGGGAAGTATTTAGGCAAAGTACTTCTTGAGGAGTTACACATTGGTGGGATCCTTGGAAATATGACCTTCATTTGTTTGAAAGTAATAAGTACCTAGACCAAGAATATCTTTGAGTAAATAAGGGACCCACCATTTTTTGTCATATTTAAATTTTTTATCACGAGTGTAATCTAATATAAGGACAAGATCACCAACATTAAATGTGTGAACTTTAATTCATTTTTTATGTTATTTGGTAATATAGGCCTTGTATTGGTGATTATGTTGTAAAGTAGAAAGGCAGTATTCATCAAGGAGATTAAGATCATGAATGTGAGTTTTATGTAATTCTTCATCGATTATTATACCATAAAGAGATATTAGGAGAGAAGGAATCTCAAATTCTAATGGGAGGATTGATTCAAAACCATAGACTAGAGAGAATGGCATTGCCCCAGTGGTAGTATGTATGGTAGTGTGATAGGCCCAAATATCAAGATATAGATGAAGGTGCCAATCCATGTGGGTTTCACAAATTATCTTTTAAATAATTTTTAAAATAATTTTGTTGGTAGGCTTGCCTTGGTAGCTATGAGTTATTTTATATCTTTATTTTTGAAATTACCACCATTATCCTAAATGATATTATGAGGGATACTAGAGTGGCAAATGATTTGATTTATGATGAACTTGGATATGGTGGTACTAATGAAATTGATGAGAGGCATAGCCTCAACCCATTTGGTAAAATATTTTGTGGGTGTGAATAAAAATACATTCCCATCTTGAGATCAAGGTAATTTGCCTATGAGATCTAATCCCCACATGGACAATGGCTAGGGAGATTCTATGGGTTTAATCTTGGATGGAGGTGGATGAATTAGATCATCATGAAGTTGGAAAGGAGTAAACTTTTTAGAAAATTTGATGGCATATTTTTCAAAAGTGGGAAAAAAATATCCCATACATAAGATTTTTTGGGTTATATCATATCCGCTATAGTGGCCACTATAAATTCCCCCATGTGATTGTTTGAGAAGATGAAGAACCTATTATTTCATAAAATAGTAGATTAAGGTACCTTCAACATTGTGATAATATAGGATGTTATATCTAAATGCATACTTAAAATCTTATTTTAAAATATAAGTCTTTTCATAAGAATTGAGGTTTGGAGGATAAGTTTGATGTTATAAAAATTGAATGATATTTTTATACCATGGGCTTTGTCAACTGCTGACCAACTCAATTAGGTAGATAAGTGAATCTTGTGTTTGAATATAAGTTGGGGATTTTATTATTTGGATAAAAAAGTGGGACTTGTAATAACTTGGTGTGGGTGAAAAATATATGTTGAAGAAGTAATAAAATAGGCAATAAAATTTTTATCTCAAGGTATAGGCTTGATGGTAAAGGAAATAAAATATATGGTGAGGATAGTTGTCATTTGATGATAAAAAATGTGATTCTCACTTTTACATTGATAATCACCATTAAATTGGTGGAAAATGAGTTGGGAATCACCTAAAGCATTCATATATTGGATATATAGATAAAAGGTTGTTTTCATTCCTAGGATTAAAGTTTTGTACTCTACCATGTTTTTAGTGACATCAAAAGTGAGGAAAAATGATAATGGGATAATTTTTCCAAATCATAAGGATGCAACCTTCCCAAGTTCCTTGAAGGGACTTGGTGCTATTAAAATGAATAGTCCAAGTATCTTCATGTAAATTGCCATTCATTTTAAGAAGCCATTCAATAACTTCTTTCAGTTTAGTAATAAATTTTTGAGTAATAATTTGGATATCAAATTCCATAAGGAGGACCATCCACTTGCTAATTCTATCTCTTGGAAGAAAAGCTTTGGAGAAGAATCAACAAAGGGTATTGGAATTAATGATAATGTAAGTTGTTTGATAAAGCATATAATGTCAAAAAAATTAGTGGAAAAATAAATGGTGAGACAATCACATTCAAATTTTGTGTAACATTTCTCATAATCAATGAGGCCTCAGTTGACATAGTAGGTGGAATATTCCCTTCTAGTATCATTATGTTGGGTGAGCATTGCCCCAACTAATATGGGTTTGGAAGAGGTATAAAATATCAATGTTCAATTATTTTAAGGGGGATGAAGAGTAGGTGTGTGAATCATTGATTCTTTTATATTATCAAATGTTTTTTGATAGGGATCCATCCATTATAAGGCATTACCTTTCTTAAGAAGAGAATTGACTAAATAGATATGGTAGGCCATTTTGAGAATGAAGCTTCTAATTTCCCCAAGTTTACCAGGGTAAGTGTGAATGTCTGTAATGGATCGAGGGATGGGCATGTTGATGATAGCATTAATATTGGCAATTTTGACATTGATATCATTAAGAGAGACTAAAAATCCTAATAGTTTACCATATGTGACACAAAAAACACACTTGTAGGGATTTAGTATAACTTTATATTTAAGGAGGTGGTAAAATATGATGGCAAGATTAGAGAGATGAATCTTACATCATCTAGATTTATCATTAAGGTCATCCAAATAGGTTTATACAATATTATAATTAAGATCATCAATGATGTCATTCATCACCCATTGATAGGTGGCTCCAACATTTTTGAGGCCAAAGGGCATTTTAACATAGTAATAAGTTCCCTAATATGTGGTGAAAGTTGTCTTTTGTTAGTCTTTTGGGGTGATGTGCATCTAGTTATAACTCAAGAAACCATCCATAAGAGATAACATTTTGTAACTGGTTGTTGAATCAATGATGACATCTATTGAAGGTTGAGGTAAATTGTCCTTGGGACAAGCAAGATTAAGATTATGGAAATGTATGAAAATGTGAATGACCATGGTGACCTTATTTTGAGTAGGGACTATACTATAAACTGCTTAATAATAGTCTATGGGTTTTATAAAATTAGCATCAAGAAGCTTGATAATTTCTTTATGACATAAGGTGAAAACTTTAGGTAGAAATTTCCATCATTTTGGTGCATAGGTTTAGCACTAGGATAATTGATAATTTAGTGCACAATAATGTTAGGGTTTATTCTAAGCATGTCCTCATAGGAATAAGCAAATATCTCATGATATTTATCAAAAAACAAACTAAATTTTTCATTTTCAATAGGTGTGAGTTTGTTATAAACTATAATTGGTCAAGGGCCTGATGGAATACCATATTTGATGCGAGTAGTTTCTTCGGTAAGCATAACATTTCTGTATTAGAAGTGATATGGTGAAATAGGTAACAAGGAAATTGGATTTAATTTAAGGTCAATTATAGTGATGAATTTATTGAATCAAGGGGATTTATTTATGAAATTCCTAAGTTTTTGATGTTTTTTAGGAAGTTGAGGTTCTCAGGCATGAAGTAGTTCAAGAATGGCTTATCACTAGGCAATGTGGGAAGAGGACCATAATACTTGACATATAATTTAAGATTTATAATTTTATTACCATGGAAATCATATTTAAAGTGTATCTGATGGACATTAGTGGCCTTGGCATTTAATGTAATCTTAGGTGTAGGAGGAGTAGGTTAATTAGATGAAATTTGTATATATTTAGTTTCTTTGATGGAAGGAAAAGTGGATACAATGATTGGATTTGTAGGTAGTACAAAATATGTAGGAACATCAAAATGTTTGGAAGATAGGATTTATTTAACCACATAAGTAATATCAATAAGTGGAGAATTAATGGGAGGTAAATGAGCTTCAAGAACTATTTCAAAATATGTGTAAATGGTATGAACATCATGGTTGAAAGCATGTATTTAGGTTAAATGTTTTTGATGATGTTGAAGATTTTAGTCTTAGGATTGAGCTTGGACCATGATGTAGTTATCATAATAGGTTAGATAAATTGTACATGTTTGAGATTCAAGAGGATTTCAAAAGGGCAAATTCCTAGATCATAGAATTCTCATGGAGACATGATTAAAGGAGGAGTTTCAAAAGCAGAGGTTCCTAGATCACTAAATTTTCATAAATACATGATTAAAGGATCTTGGATTAACTTGACCACTCCATAATTATTTCATTTGAAGGCATCTTCTAGGTAAGAAACATCTTCAGCATTGCATGGAGGGGGCAAATCAGTGATCTCATCAATGAGAGGAATAGTGAAATTGTGAGGTAATAAAGAAGGAGGAAGCCATTCCAAAATGTAAGGAGGTAGCTTATTAGTATTGAAATTATGTTTAAATTCATTAGTTTCATCATCGTATCAATAAACAAGAATGACCTATAAGTCTAGATTAATGTTGATGAATTTAAGTAAGGGAGCATTGCTGATTGTTGGAATGGTAAGAATGCAATATTAAGATTTATAATTGGGAAGTTGAATACTCCAAGGGTTTGTATCAACCTCATGTTTATATATTTTTCCATTATGTAGGAACTTGATGCATTAACTACCAAAAGAGGTGATAGCCCATATTCTATGAGTCCAAGGTTGTACTAGGAGTATGCTATGAGATAAGGGTAGATCAAGGACCATAATTTTAGTTCAAACAGTCTTAGGTATGATTGTAAGGAGAAACCAAATACAACTAAGTATATTTTTATTAGTTTTATCAAATCTATGATAATTTAAGTGGGTTTTCTTGAGTTTATCCTTATTATAGCCAGGTTGATGGATGAGCCACAAAGATATCACATTAATACCAGACCCTTTGTAAACTAATACTTTATAAACAAGGGCATTATTAGTGGCTATTTTAATTATTAGTGGTGGATCATCAATGAAAAAAAAGGATCTCATCATTAATAATGTCTTCTTAGATAAATTTAATAGAAGGATTAGAATAAGGTTAAATGGATTTAATGTTATGCACATTGGTAAGTTGAGGCTCAATACAAGGCTGTTATTCATCTATAAAATATTCATCTTTAATTTGTTATAATTTTTTTATGAGGAATTTACAATGATAAGGGGAGGTTTGAACTAACTGTATAAGGGGAATCTTATAAAGCATGGAGTTAAGTACATCAAAGAATTAATAATGGGATTTAGAAGAAGAACTAGTGTTAGGTTTAGAAGGCAAGGTAGATTTTGAAGGAATGGAAGTGTTTAGGGGTTTAGAAGAAAGAAATGGTTCCTTGTTGTCTTTTAAAGCTAAATGAGTGGTTATAGTATATTTGAAAAATTTATCTTCTAGAGATGGTTTCCTAGGTTTAGTGTCAAGATCTTTATAAGCTAGTTTGTGATGATAGTTGACCTTAGTTACATTAAAATATTGAGAATTTTTTTAATATTGGTCATAGCCAACATCAATGACACAAACATCCTTGGCATTTTATTTAGTGGTAGATGTGGAAAAATATTTTTGGTTATTAGAAGAAGTTTTGGTAGCTTGTCATTTTTAAGAAGTAGTGGCTTTGTGATTCAAGGAATCACCAAGTATATAGGAAACATAAAATTATGTAATCCCTCTATTAGTTTCATGGTAATGTCCAATGTCGGCATGGAACCAAAAAATTGATTAGGGTCATACCATTTAGGAGGATTATTATGATAAGTAAAGGGTTTATAGGGTGATAATAATTGTTTCATTTTCTTCATAGTTAGTGGTATATGAGAGGATGAGGTATTATCAGATTAGGAAGCTCCTAGTTTGGTTTGAGGAGTATTTCTAGTGATGTAATTGGTATAAGTTTTAAAATAACCCTTAAGGAACAAATTTGGTATTAGGTTTGAATTTCTTCATGAGGAAGTCTTGACATTTGGCATTATCAAGAGCTACATTAAGTGTTTGAGGGGCAAACATTCAAACCTTATATTAAAGAGAAGTAGTTAATGTAGTTATGAAGAGTTTGAATAAATTATCATCAGTCATTTTATGGTTAGACTTATGGGCCAGAGATTTCCATTGTTTGATAAAATCATAAGCTAATTTGGAGGGAGATTACTTAGCATTGATGAAATAGCTAAGGCAATTGTTAGGAAGGTAATTGTGTTGAAACTATTTAATTAGAGTATTGAATAAATCCTATAGTTTCCTAAAGGAATTTTGGGGAAGTTTGTTGTACCATTCCAACACATCATTGTTTAAGGTTTTAACTACAAGTTTAGTGGTGGAAAAAGCATTAGTTTGGATCCACTCTTTATAAAGATTATTAAATGATTTAAGAAAGGATGCATGGTCTTTAGTCCCATCATACTTGACAGTTGGAGAAATATTTCCAATATCAATGGAAATGATAAAAGGAGATAAACTCTCATTTTGGATTCTTTGAATCATTTTTTTATTCATGATAGGTTGAGGAGTAACATTTCTTGAGGCATCTCTAAGAGGTTGAGGAATAAGATTTGAAATAGTTTGAGGAATTAAAATCGGGAGTTGATTAGCCATATTGATAAAATGACATTGTAATGGCATCATTTTAGATGTGTTATAATTTTGAATTATGTTCATTTGTTGTATGACTTATGAAATAAGTTGAGTCATATCAATTAGAGAGTTGGTGTTTGTAGGATGACTCCCCAAATTGGTATTAGGAGAGGGTTATTGGGATGTGGATTACTAGTGGGATTGTTGGATAGACTTTTGTTAATTAATCCTACATTATGTTGAAAACCCTGAATATGAGAATTGTATTGATAGGTATAAAAAGGATTGGATCCATCTACTTCTTCTTGAGGTATGATTTAGACCATGTTAAAATCCATAGATGAAAGAGATGAAGAGGTGCTCCAAGAGTGAGGGTTCTCTTAAAATGTAAAGAAAGGGAGAAAATAATACCCCATATAGTTTATAAATGGATTTAAGTTATCTAAGAAGATTACAGTAGGGTATTTCATGATTCTTTAAGGAAATGAACAAAATTTTAAGCTAAAAGAAAGAGAAAGTAGAGACAAAGAACTAAGTCAACCATATAGAGAATAAAGTCATCTAGACAAAGAACCAAATCAATCAGATAGAAGAGAAAGGTAAATGATAATATACAAGGTTGAATGAGTCAATAAATTACTATTGAAAAGGGGCTATGAAAAGTACAAAGTTGCCTAGGTTGACTATGTACTACTGGATAGGGGCTAAAAAGAGTACAAGTCAATTATGTATTATTGATAAAGGATATGAAAAATATAGAGTTGACTAGGATGACTATGTACTACTAAATAGATAGATAAGAGACATATTTGTGTTTGTTAACTATGTACTATTGGTAGGAAGAAAGATAGAGTCTATAAAAGACTATATCGCCAAAATGATAGTGTTCTTAAATAGGGTAATATAAATTATGTAGTAATTGAAAGAAAATTAATAAATAATTAAATCAGTGTGAGTGATCCAATTGGGGCACATAACACAAAACCTTACACCAATGTTGGCTAGTGCAAGTTTTTACAATACAACACATAATTATCAGAGTGCAAGTAGTCAACTAAAAATTAATTGCTAACTAAGTGGTCATCATGAGTGTTATTAGATTACTAGAAAGTATTAATTAAGTGTGATAAGAAAGTTGGATGAAAATAGGGAACTAGAAAGAAATATATGGATGGTTTTAGGATGTTTAGATTGAAAGGGATCTATGTTGGCAATGGTACTATCTTGGTATCAATTCTTAGCCCCTCACTTCATAATCTCATACTGATAAGGGTGTTAGAAGCTTTGACAATATATATCATTAACCACATATTTATACTTGGCCAAAAAACCAAGTTGGCTTCCCCCTTCGTGATGAAATCCAAGTAGGTAAGCCTTGGAAAGACAAGCATTTAAATGTGTTTTAAATATTGTGTGATTTGGTTGTGTGTGAAAAAGAGCAAAATAGTGTAACTAAATGGTAACTTGAAGAACCACCTATTTAGACTATGTGAGTTAATCTAAGAATGCAAACAAGTAAAAATGAAAGTGTGAATTAATTACTAACAAATATTTATTAATTCTCAAATTTAGAATAGTATAAAGTCAATTCATACAACACTATATGTAAATAGTACAAAATAGAGTCGATTGGGTTGCTACTATTTTGAGGAATTAAAAATTCTTCAAGAACAGAGTTGAATGGGTCGACTAAGTCTTTTAGATAGAAGATAGGCTATAAAAATAAGTTGACCAAGTTAACTTAGTTGGTTATAAGTTTGTAGTTTACAAAAATACTAACTTGTATAAAATATAACTAAAAATAAGTACTAAAATGATTGAGAAAAGAAAGAGAGGAACCTTGGTGGGTTGGAAGATGATTAGGATTACAAATTTTATGTTAAAGTGCCTTGAATGCTACTTTCAAAATTTTGTAAATTAAGTTGACTAGTTTGACCTAGTTTTGACAAAACCTATATATTGAAGCAGGATAAGATGACAACGTCAAAAAGTTCAACCTAGTTTATTGATCTAGATGTTGGCAGAGAGAATAAGATGATAGAGTCAACCTACTTGAATTAGTTTGCTAGTTTGAATGTTAGTAGGGAGAATAGGATGATAGATTTGACTTGTTTGACTTTATTATGTTGACCTATTTTATCCAATAAAATGTATCTGATGAAGACTTCCATAGAAATAATAATCATTTTGATAAAATTGTGTGTTAAACCTATGCATAGAAAGTTAGAACTATATTGAATGGTTTGATATAGTATTCTAAATATAGAAAAATAATAAGATGATAAAAATGAAAGTGTGAAATAAAACCTACAAGTGTTTTATTCATGTTAGGTTCACTAGAATATACGTAATGGGAAGTACAGTAGATCTATAAATCAATCCTAGTTCGGAGAAGATAAATCCTACTTAAAATTATGATTGGGGATACATTAGATAATCAAGTTCATGACTAAGATGGATCCACTAGACCTAATCAAGGGATTTCTTACCACAATAATATTACTAAAGAGGGTTCCAAAGCCCCTAGTCAATAAAAACTACACAATAATCCTAAGTCCTATGTTTTCATACTCACTAAACTAATAACAAGTAAAGAAAAGTCTAATCTAGTGCTCACCAAAGTTTGTGGAAAAAAGTGGGGGTTAGTAAACATAAAAGTAAACATGCATAATATAATCTTAATTAAGATATGTATAGGTAAAAACTTAATGCATGGAGAGAGTAATATATTTAAAATCCATTAATTATGCTACTTCTATCTAATAAAGAGAGGAGCAAAGTTAAAGATAATTACATTGAAGATGATCCCATCAAGACTCAATCTCTCCCTTCACCAAGGGTGTTTCACAATAGGTTTTTGTGATTTATAAGGATCACTAAGAAAGTCTAAAGCATCCATTCCAAAATACAAGATTATTATCCAAGTATAAACCCTAAGCTAAGACTCCTCTAGTAGAATGGTAGAAGAGTAGATTATAAACAAGAGAAAATTAATAATTAACTCTTTATATCTCTATAATAATGGAAAAAGAAATGTGTTTATATAGGTGGATCTAACCATAAAGCCTTTCAAAAGTTTAGGCTGACAAGGTCAACCTAGTTGACCTAATATCGTAATTGACAAAAATAAACTAGGTCATGGACTAGGTTGGCCAAGGGTCGACTTAGACCCTAATAAGTTTTATAAAAAAGAGTACAAGATCGATAGGGCTGACTATGTAATGTAAACTATCAAAAAAGGGGTTTATGCTAGGGAAACGCAAAAGAAGGCAGTAAATGACTAGAGGAGGGTGAAAATAGGAGGCAAATCTTAGGGGAATGGTTTTAGGAGATATGTGTGTAGATAGCATGTGGAAAAAAGGGACAATAATATTTTAAGCATCAATGGTCTTCCCACCGTTTTCTTAGGGCACTGCTTAAGGCATGCACTTGAAGATATTAAGACTTGATGGGTTCCTACAAGATGGAAAGAATTAGTATTGATAAAGTTTGAAATATTATATGTATGCACATATGCATGTGCACGCACATACACACACACACAAACTTATAAGAGTTTGATATGAGAATTAACTCTTTTATAATATCCATCTAGCTCATCCATATTTGATAGGTTTTAATCCACTAAAAATAACCACAAATGAAATACATGAATATAAAACTACCTATGTCACATGAGACTTCATAGAATTAGGGTTTTCCTTATATAAATAAAGTTATATGTTCGTAATAGGACATCCAATATTCGATAATAGTTTTTGGTCTATGCTCAATGAGTCATCTACTGTTATAGTAAACATATTTAACTTTTATAACTTCCATACTTTTACAATTTCATAAGCAAAAGGTTTAATAATTATTGAAAAATGTTGAGGCTATAGTAGGCCTTATTTAATTCAATATAATATATAGGTATTTAAAGACAACCCTATAGTTTCCATTATGTAGATTCTAACTTAGAATTTTATAAAAATAAAATAGATTTATAAAAAGAATTTTGCTATTTAAGAAAAAAAAAAACATCTTCATAGTACATAAGTCGAACCATCAAAAATGAATATTTTTACACTTAATTTTTTTAAATAGAGATTTCTTTTACATTTATATGGGATTGCATATGGTACCAAGTTCCATCCCCATGTCTATAAAAATTAACCCTATTATCATAAAATGTAACTCTGCCATTTAATTTAACAAATATTTACCCTAAATTGTGTATATAAAACATTATTTGGATTTCAAACATAACTCATTTCATTCCCATTATAAGAGAACTAAATATTATTTCCATACATGACTTACTTGATTAGGGTATAGATATTGTTCGAATAGAATGCTAGTGGATTTGAAATACAAATCTTTCATTTCTAAATCTCCTTCCTACTCTTTTATTCTGTCCCATATCTTCTTCCTTATTTCAATTTTACTCCATTTACAACCTCTACATGGATGTTAAAATCTCACCCTCCACTTTGTGTTCACCATTATAGCATTAAATTTCTATTATTTCATTCCTATCTCATGTAGTTTGAAACCCCTATAACTTCAGCATGGTACTTGATGCCCATAACCACTCATACAAATGACAAAGCCAACCCATATAAATAACCACAAAATAAAAAATTATGATTCTTATAACTCCACATGATGGTTTTGTAGAGTTTTACTCAAAGAATAATAAATTAGCTTCTAAAATCCTTGTAAAAATTTAAACCCATTTACCCATGTTTATAAGATTTATATTATTTAAGATAGGATTTTATGTGAATTTTACCCCATTTAACACCACTTAGGCTACCAAGAATTAATTAACAGTAATAACTAACTCACGACCATTCATAATATTAATCAATCACTCAAAACCAACTTAACACCTTAACTACTTACTACATGTCTCAAAATGCATAAGGAAGTCTCATTATGTACACACTCAGCATGATCTAATTTGAGTAAAAATAATATGGAAATAAAAATAGTCTAAAAAAAATCAACATATCATGTTAATAAAATAGTATATAATACCATAACATCTCATAAGTAAATTTAAACATGCACAATAAACCATAACATAGAAAACATGAAGTAAAAATTCAATCAACATATATAAATTAGTGTGTGTGGGTTATATTTTCTTTCTCATTACTCAAAATACTAATATATACTCCTTCCTCCCCTATTATAATCTCCCTATATACCACTTTGTGAGGGTGAGATAGTCTTGCAACCACCTCAGTCAAGCCAAAAGGGTAGTTAATTCATACTATAACAAATCAATGACATAATCATCAACTAAATAACTATTCTACCATAAGAATAAATCTAATAATTAAATCATAATAAATCATGAAATTTTATAATAAAATCATAATGTATATCATATATCATGTGAAAAACATCACATCATAACTAAACATGAATAATTTGTACAGTTGTCACTATACAATAATAATGCCAAATAAACTAATCATAAATAGCACTAATAAACCATGAGTTTCACTTCTAAATTAACACTAATGTAGTATTTTAAGGAGTGGGATGTGACATCCTTTGCCCCAAAAATAGGTCATCACCCATATGACTTTATTTGAAACAAAAGTTCTAAAAATAAATCAATGATTAGCTGAAAATTATTTAAATAAATGAGGAATTAGCCTAGAGAATTCATCATAATCCACCCATGTATCACTATCTTCAAAATATTAGTCTCACTAGACCTTGCATTGAGATACTTCTCTATTAAGCAAGCTAAGATTATGAGTCTCAATTATTCTGATTGGTTCTATTATGACCACCCCATGATCCATAACCTATAATGCATTCCAATACAAAATACAAGAAATATCAATTACATACTTTTTAAGATAAGATACATTAAAAACATTTTGCATTTAATCTCAAGTTGGTGGAAAAAAAAATTTATACACTAAAGTATTAATCACTTTTAGAACCTCAAAGGGTCCCATAGATCTTGGTGATAATTTAACCGATTTTATAAATTTACTATAACATTTTTGGGGTTTAACCAATATAGAAACTTTATCTCTAATTGTGAATTTCCTTATTGTCCTTTTTAGATCTACCTATATTTTCTACCTATCATTTGCTTTATCCAACCTTTTCCTTATTAATTTTACCTATTCCTCCATTTTATTAAGTATATTAGGTCAAAAAACCACTCTATCTTCTAGTTTGTCTGAGATTATTAGTGTTATATACCTCCTACCACTTAATGCCTCAAATGGATCCATCTTGAAAGTTGATTGGTATGAGTTATTATAATCAAACTCGACCAAGGGTATGTATTATTCCCACTTGTATTGTTCATCCATGTAATATATCCTTAAAATATGTTCTAAGATTAGATTTACTCTCTTTATTTGTTCATCTATTTATGGATGGTAAGCTATGGTAAAATTTAGCTATGTATGCAAATCTGCATTAAGAGTTAACCAAAACCTTGATTTCATTCTATGGTCTAATTTAATTTTTTTTTTGGAAACCCATGAAATCTATAAATCTCTTTAACAAACCTCTTAGCAAGCATAGGTGCATCATTTGCCAAATTACCTAAAATAAAGTGTACTACTTTGTTGATTTTATCAACAACCACCAAGATCATGTCATGATGATTACTTGACAATGGAAATCCTTGGATAAAGTCCATACTATGATAAAAATTCTATCCCCCACCTCTAATAAGCACTTATATTTTACTGAGTGAAAATATATTGGACTCCTTATTAGAGGTACAATCACTGAGAAGGATGAATCAATGATGTAAGATAATCTAATTAAATCCCCAAATCTAAGACATTAAATATAAATCAATTTGATAAAGCAATATAAACATGAAATAACATACATCGAATGTATACATAAGAGCATACATCACATGAAAACATCATATATGTGATAAACCCTCTTAGGAGATAAAACACACTTAACCCTAAAATATGGATTATAGTCCTATAATAATAAGATCCAACATTTATACCAATACCAAGTAATCAAGTAACACCTATTACTTAGTTTAGTGATACGTCAAATCCACAAGGAGCTACTACCCCTATCTAACTGATTACCCATAACAACTAGACCTTGAGAAAAATTTACCTTGTAAGGAGGAACCAACCCCCTAGACAATCAAGCACCTAATTAGCTACATGAATAGATCACCTTAAACAATTTTTGCTACTCTTCAACTGGTTATGACCACCTTTTTTTTTCACTCTTCACCTTCACTCTTTCACCCAAATAGTCTCAAAGGCTCACTCGCTCAATCTACCCCTTCGAGGCTCATTAGGTCAAATGACCTATATATCCACCCACATCATCTTAATCAAATAAAAATGAATAATTATCTTTCATATTTTATTTTAATCACTAACATATACCTTATCTTTAAGTTTTCTCTCATTCACTTCAATCCACACACACAACTAGCACAATTAGTCCAATTAAACCTTGTACTTATACCACTCTCTTCTATTAACCCATCTTGGTCGATAAAGATGATTTAAATATTTGAACCAAATTTAAATATGTCCCCATAAATGTTACATTTAATAAATAAACACTCCTTATGTCAACCAATACCTCATTATCCCTAAATGACCATTAAGTCTTGGTGAGACCTAAAATAATTAGGCCTTCATACTCACACGTTACATGTGAGACTACATGGAAAAATTTCATCATTTACCAATGATTATAAAAACTCAAACCTATATAAAATATAACCTTTATTAATTATATATGGATCCATGCCACCTAAAACACCAACTCATACCTTAAACCTACCAATTAGGTCTCCTTGCTCTTTAGGCCTTCATACACAGAAAACATAATCTCAAACATATGAATAAAATACTCAAGTATTTCACATATAAATATTATTATATAACATGTATGAACCATTATGTACATATTAAACACTTCAATTTTCCTTATACACTCCAACATAGGCTCTAAGCACTCAAATCAACTCTCTCAAAGTGACCATTCAGACTGGTCACACATAGTCAAAATATAGTCATACTATTTTGACTCACCTTATCTAATTAAGATCAAAACATGAAAATAAATTCCTTATAGTAATAATATTATACTTATATGACATCTCCATGATCATTTTTTTATTCAATTATGCTCAAAACTCTTCCAACACACTTCTTCAAAGTGGTCACTCAAACTGCCAGTGAATTCAACAAACATAGTTAACTTCTAAGCAATTTTTAAAAATGAATATGTATTGGTCAAACATCAAAAATACACTAATATTTTCCTAATGTAGTATAAAACACTCTCCAATAATTATCTCATCTTGAAACATCAAAATACTATAGGGAATAACTCAATTATCCTTCTTAGGTCACTTGTAGAATATAGTCATTCACAGTCAACTTTGGTGCTTAATAGATTTGACTTTATGAATATTTAAATCTTATAAATATATTTATATATGTTCCATTAAGTCCTACTCAAGTTTTTTTACACCACCATGAAATTCATCCTGGATCAAAAGATATAGCTCAAAAACTATAAACTAATTTTCCCTCATTAATTTGAATATTCAAATTCCAACAGTCACTAAGCAAATGTTAAACATTGGAAACTTTGATCTCATATCATGCTCCCTAGAAAATTTTAAAAAATAAATATTGTTGATCTCCTTACAATTCTCTTGACTTTAACATGCAATTACTCACCATTGATCTAATATCCTTACTCCCATGATCATTCCACTTTACAACTTTACATGCCTTCTATGCACATTGCCTATTTGACTTAATGTGCTCCTTCAACCTCCATCTATAAAAACACTTTCATGACATTGATCTTCTTTCAACTTAATGATATTTAAACACATGTCATTAGCATGTGCCTTCTAAGCATCCTTTGACATATTGACTTCACACACACACACACGCACACATGCACACACGCGCACGCACACACACACACACACACACACACACACACACACACACACACACACACACACACACACACACACACACACACACAATTAGATCACTACTGACAAGATTGTGCACTCCATTGTATCCTTATCCAATCATATAAATTACTCACCATTATATATTTTATCCAACTCAATTATCACCATAGATCTTCGATATTAAATTTTTTTCTAAGTATGGGAACTTGGTAAACTCTATCTAAGAAGTCAGATTTTCACTTTAATAACTTTTTCTACACTTATCCTTATGACCTAAAATTTGAACCGTAAGATCACATTTCATAGGGGAATCCATCTTTATATCAAGTTGTTCCTAAAACATTAACACATTTTAAATATGTCATCATCAATTTTATTACTCAACTTTATCTATCAAGATGACTACTTGAGCTTAGAAATTCTTATGACTATTCTAATTAATTTTGTTCACTTCCATAAGTATTATAAGAACTCATAATAACCTATAGGGTATTTGCAACATGTCCATACCATCAATATAATTCATTACTTTACTTACTAATCTAAAGATTTTCTAAACCATAAATCTGATCACTTTGTCATTAATGCACTAGTACCACATGCTCTCTTTGACATCAATGATAACCAAACATCAATGACCATGATCAACAATCTCCCCCTTTTTCATTGATGGTAAAACACCCTCATAATGACTTCTTTCTCTTTTTAATTCTTCATTCTAATCTTTCTCCCCCTTTGACATTAATGATAAAGGGTCTCTTTGTTAATATAGCAACTGTCATTCCTTAAAATCATGTATGTATTCAAATAATATTTAATATGATCAAGATATTACAAACTTTAAAGCATATGAATCAATTTCTCCCCCTTTGACATGTACCAATTTGAATTTAGACTTCTTTGATCCTTGGACTTGATAAAATACTTACAGAGCTTAGAAATCTCCCCAATCATCAAAATCCATCTCATGTCATCTTTTCTTTGATATACACCAATTTGAACTTGGATTTTCAAATCCTTGGACATATTTATCTACAAAACTCACAAGCTTTCTTTGCTCATGAATGAAGATTCAATACCTTGTCAAAACACATGACTTGGTTTGATCAAGTCATCATATCAATATTCTAAAATTCACAACTATAAAAAAAATCATCACACTTCTATCATGACTAAAACATATCTTCACATATGCTCCACCTTACATTATGTACATAAACTATCTGAGTTAACTCCCCCTAACTCCATGGCATACACAACTTATCATCTACATAACTCTCAAACCTTCTTCATGATATCAAAGATATGACAACACATTATCCTCATATTTTTATCTTCAGTCTTTCTATGATATAGAATATATTGATAACACACCAATCTTAATCAGACACTTGAAACCTCCATTCTCTACCCATAGACCTTCAAAAACAACATCTTCATTTTTCATCATTTGACCAATTATACCATCCTTCATATTTGATCAAAACTTTATCTTTAGGATCACTATTTCTAAAAGTATCTTATCATGTCCTTCCATAGTAAACCAACACATCTTCTTACAACCTCTCCTATCTTGTAACATCAATCAAAGCTCAATTAGCATTCATCATGCTTCCTCTTTCTGTCAAGTGTCTCCTTAAAGCCTAAATAAAGACACCCTAAGCCATAATATCCTAGAACAATGTGAAACTATGAGTTTCCCATAATTCATCATATTTCTTCTCCTCTTTGGTCATTTGATATTGATATTTATTATTCTTCTTTTTAGGCTTAAGAGAAGCAACATTATAATCCACTACAATATTTTCTTTTTCATTTAAGAAAGAATTAACAATACATGGACATAACAAATATTCATGACATACCTTTTCATCGAAAGAAAAAACATCACCAATAGGAATTGATAATTGATATTATTTGCATGAAAATTACTCAACAACATAAATATGTTCTCTTGGATCCATACATACCTTAGAACTAGCCTCAATTAGCACTTTGGTCTTTTTTTCTAGCTTGACTTGAACTCATTTTTTATTCTCCTTTTCTGTCTGGATAGATGACACATTATATTGGCATTTCTAAACCTTATTCATATTTGATTCCTCTTTTTCTTTAGAATGAACTCCACCTTGATCTTTTAGCTCAACTGAAAGAGTTTTCTTGGTCTTCA
The DNA here is from genome assembly GCA_037957365.1 of Torreya grandis. Classification (NCBI taxonomy): domain Eukaryota; kingdom Viridiplantae; phylum Streptophyta; class Pinopsida; order Cupressales; family Taxaceae; genus Torreya; species Torreya grandis. Next base: position 808,971 of record JARHVA010004970.1, read on the forward strand.
CTTCCTTACAATTCCATTCCAAGGATTAACCTTTCTTGAGCACACTAGGATGTCCATACTCCTTATGATTTGAGATATTTATTATATAATATCTTACAATATGACCAACTTGATGATAATTGAAAAAAATAACATCATTCATACCTTATACTTTATGAATATTATGAATCTCAACAAACATACCATCTTATCTCTTAGGTTCTTTATGATAAATCTTAACTGTATTTGGTCTCCATACCTGGGTTAAATTTTCACATGCATTCTATGGAAGAATCTATTAATATGTCCTATGTCATGAAAATTATAGTATACTACATGATTCATACCTCTAGATAACCAACTATTCTTCCTTTTATAGTTTCTTCCAATGTGACCAAACCTGTGACAAGCATAACAATGACCATTAAAATATCTTTCATACCTCATGGCACTTGGAAACCTGATGGATCTTTTCTTGTTGATCTTGGTGCTTACATATTTTTTTTCTTGATCTAGCCTCTCTTTCTCTTTCTAAATTATAGTAGACTACATTATCTATACCTCTAGCTGACCAACTATTCTTCCTTTTATAGTTTCTTCCAATATGACCAAACATGTGACAAGCATAACAATGACCATTAAAATATCTTTCATACCTCATGTCACTTGGCTACCTGATGGATCTTTTCTTGTTGATCTTGGTGCTTGCATCCTTTTTGTCTTGATCTAGCCTCTCTTTCTCTTTCTCAATATTTTTTACCTTGACAACAAATTGCTCATGTTCATCCTTTAATGAATCTAGCTTGGTATTCAATTGTATTCTCTCATCCTCTTTATCTCTCATACTTGAACTTATAGCCTCTAACTAAATTATGATAACCTGGATAGTCTCCTTATCTCTCTTAACTTTTTTATCCATGTTATCCTTCAATATACATGCTTTCACTTCAATAATATTTATATAATCAAGATTGGACATCAAATCATCATGCTCACCTTACTGTTGATGTAGTGGATTGCACCCTTGATAGTAGGCCGAGCTCCTATCTTCCATGCATCACAATAGAAACTCCCCTCTTTCCCGTGGGTCTGGTAAAACTAGGGGGAGAGTCTCTAGATAAGGCCTAGCTCCCTTTGATGTATCTCTATGGTCCTAGATTTCCTACTGCTAATAATGGGGGGCGATGAAAAGGGAGAAGGATGTTGAGAACAAAACCTAAACTAAATGGTGATACACCAAAAATTTTGATCTACTTAGCTTGAACATACACTTCCACCAAAAATAGGCTAATATACACTTCATTTAATATGAGAAACTCTTCTACCTCAATGAGTTAGGGGTCCTCTAGAGATAGAAGGAGGAAGAACTATCAGAGGTGTTCTGAGACACACTATGGTAGCCTAATCACATGTGTCTATACTCTATTGTAGACACTTCTGGTAGACCTGCAAAAGAAAAAACTTCACAATACACTAGACATGCTGGAATCATTTTGTGAAAGCATAAAATAAAAATGACTTAACACAAAACAAAGACATAGACATATGCAAAAGTGTAAGCTCAAATGGAGTTAAAAATGCTATGTCTTGATTGAAGGTAAAATCTAGCAAAGCTCCACCTTACAAGCCAAGAGATATCTTTCTCAAATGAGAAGTTACAATATATATAAAGAAAGAGGAAAAGACTTTGGCACTTTTTGAAAAAGACTTTGGAACCCTTTTTTACAAGTGGCCCATGTGCGTTGAGAGCATCAGGAAGAGAAAATGTTGAAAGAGAATGTAGTGTTAGCTATTAATCTTGACTTTGGCATTCAAACATTAATGTGAAAGCATGATCTGTGCCTCTTTTTTTTGCAAACAAGACTACTCCTTCAAGATATTCACATGGTTTGTCTGCTCATAAATGCAAAGTGGAGAAAATAGGGAGCACAATTTATTGTTTGTGCTCCTTGATGACCACTTGGTGGAGACTATTCCAACTATAGGAATAACTTGCCTCCCTTTTACCACATGGGCTGTTTTGTTTGTTTCTACACTTAGCTCTTTGGGCTCAACTTTTGACAGGTCGCTGAGTTCATTCTTAACTTTTGTCTTCTCCTAGATTTGTCTTTTGTTAGTTTTGTCTTTTCCTAAAATTTGAGCTCTTAGGGCTATCTTCCCAGTTTTGTTGGCTTCTTGGGCTCTTCTCTCAATGTTTCTTCCTTTTGGCCTTAAGGCCTTTGAATGCATTCAGGTCTACACTCAAGCCTTTAAAGATCAATGGCTATTTCATTTCCATAAATTTGACATCTATGGGGACATCATTAGATGTATGGATTCTAAAAACTAGTTCATGGTGCCCAACTTTGATGTCTATGGGCCCATCACCCCTTGGTCAATTCCTTCTACTTTATTTCCTTCAGATTTCCTTTGACTAAGCTTAGTCTTTGAGTCCTTTCAAAGGGAAGGTGCCCTTTCAGGGATTAGGGGAGGTCCTTCTTTTGGCAACTGAGAGTCCATCCTTCAGGGTCCTTTAGTGACCTTGCTCCTCAAATCCTTTGGACAAAATATCTGAAGGAATCCCTTCAGATAAAATGTTCGAAGGAAATGTTCCTTTACATTTTTTCCCACTTGCTTTTGGGTCAGTTTTCCCCTTCAGTTAGGATTTTCCTTTTGGCAATTTTTCCCATAGACAAAATGTTTGCAAGAATTATTTTGATCACTTCCTTTAACCTTTGAAATTATTCTTTGGGGGTTTTTTTTTCCCATGGCTCTTTCTCTGAATTTATTCAAACTTTTTGTCTGAAGGAATTCCTTCATACAAAATTCTGAAGAAATTCATTTTATTGAAGGGGCCTTATCTTTTATTGCCGTGAGATTTTCTTCTAAAGGACTTCTTCAGACAAAATGTCTGAACGAATTCCTTTAGACATTTTGTCTGAAGAAATTCTACCTTTGCTTTTCCTTCTATCTTTGCCTTGCATAAATTTCCTTCAGACAAAAAGTTTGAAGGAATTCTTTACCTTGGTCTTTCTTCCCTTTAAGTGATTTCCTGCCCTCTACAAGGGCATTGGAATGGTCCATTTTATGCTTGACTACCCTCCACAAGGGCTATTTGGCCTCTAAAATTACCTTTCAAAAAAGTTTCAAAGGTCTATTTGTTGCCTAAGTGCCCTCTATAAGGGCACTTATTCTTCAAGATTTTGGAAAACTCCTTTGAACTTTTTGATTGAACCATTGCTTGAACCAACCCATTTGAACCAAACGTTGAACCAACTCATTGAACCAATCACTTGAATTGGTTGATCGAACCAAAACATTGAATCAACTCGTTTAACTAATCACTAAACCAATTAAACTAAACCTACTCATTAAAGTAATTGAACTAAACCAACTCATTGAACTAATTAAATTGAACCAACTCATTGAACCAATTAAACTGAACCAACTCATTGAACCAATAATGGTTCAAAGTTCAAGTTCAAAATCATTGAAAATATTATACCATTAGATCTCGATGTTGAACCACTAAACTGGTCCCTTCTTTTTCCAAAAGACTTGTGCAAAATCAAATTTTGAACTAGCTTATAACAACAAAGGAAGGAGACTGATTTTATCCTGTAGGATGAAAATGGTCAATAATTTGGTGATTCCTAGGGGAAACATGCCTGTTATGCTTAGAAACTAGTTGCCTTAAAGTCCATTGGGCACAGAGTTAGAATGAAACTTGAAAAAAGTTAACAATAGCCCTAATAGATCCAAGAATCAATCATGAAGCTTTTACCCAAAACATAAAGGAAAACACACACAAGGCTAAAAACACTACTTGTGCACACAATACTTAGGGAAAATAGGAAAAGAAAACTAAAAGAAAACTACTATGTACAACTAACTAGGTATATTTGCCTCCCTCCTAGATCAAAGGGAAAAAATTTTAAGCCTTCTTCATGGCAAAGAAACTTATGGTGCCAGATAAGTGGCTGAATGGAATGGAGACTTGGTGACCTACTCTTCTTGCCTGCCACCTTGATTGGCTTGCATCTTAGTGGATCAGAGTCAAACATGCTTCCAACATATATGTACTCTTCTTTTTCTTAGAACCTTGTTGAATGCTGGTCCTTCATGCTGGTGTGTTTTACCAAGAAATCCATGGTTGTTGGCTCATCACCATAAGCCTCTCGATATGCATAGTCCCCTTGACATGCATTATGGTTTGACCCATTCCCTTCTTCTTTATTGAAAACCCTATCAAACTCACCTTTTTATCCTTCATGGCTTTCTTGAAGAAGAGTGACTATTGTGATGTCTGAAATGGAATCACAAACTGATTTCTCATCCCACAGTACATCAACTTCTTGTTCAAGGCTCTCTTCCTTAAAGCTTTCCTCAAGATAGAAAGGCTTCTCCTTTTCTTTCTAAAAGAACAAAGTTTCTAGTTGTTTAAAGACATCCTCCTGATCCTCCTCCAACTTAGGCTCCATGAAATGGTCATCCTCCTCATCAAAGAAACAAGGAAGTTCATAAAAAAAAGGAGGAGAGAGCTCACCATGCTTACTTTCCTCTTCATATTGCTAAAACATCTGCATGTATGTATGACCTACATCTTCTCCATTATTGATGATGTCTTCAAAAGGAACATCCACGATGATTTATTCCTCATTGACATCTATGAGAGATTCTTGATAAACTACAAATTGGATCCTTTCTTCTTCACTTGCCTCTTTCAAAATAGGTTCCTCTCTGAAAAGGGATGAAGTGGAAAGCTGAAGATTAAACCCATGTGGAAGAAGAGGCAGTCCCTAAGCTAGAATCAAATAATTCTCCTCCTTCCATTTGGATATCACTTCATCTATATTAGATGTGGCCTGATAGCTTTCACAGAGGTGTGTAGATGGGGTGTGTTTAGACATGGAATTTACTATTTGGTCTAAACCATCCATCACACATTGGCTGAGGAATCTCGTTTCAAACACCAACTCTGTAATTCACCTAGCTAGATTTTCTTGGAAGAGTCTTTTCTTAGAGGTCAAAAACATCATCATGATGAGTAGGAGCAGATTTATATTATTCAAGGTCATGATTTGGTTCATGATAGGCACTCCTCTAACTTGGAATCTTGACATCCTGTTGAAAGACTTGAGGAGGTTGAGGAAAACAAGGAAGGGTCTGCTCATACACAAGAAGAGCTGAGTCAAGAGAGATGTGTTGGTTCATGGTATTCCCTTCAAATGAGGATTCATGTTCCAAGGATTAAAAAGGTTCATTTCCATGGGGGGTCACTCTAGTTCCCTTTGATGTTGAAAATCTAGGTGCAAGGGATTAAAAGCAGGATTGATTAATGCATCAAATGAGCTAGAGTGAGCAAGTGTTATCTAGTAGAAAGGATTTGGTGCATAAGAGGGGGATTTCTTTAGAATAGGAGGGGGTACACAAGGTTGACTACCTTGAATGAATGGACTCTTCCATTTTTCTAACTCTTCCTTCATGGATTGTAAGGCCTGAGCTTGCCTGAATAAACACTCCTCCTTATACATAAGCTCTTATTGATATCTATACTATTCATCTAATCTGTCTAGCTCCATCACTTGCTTTTCAAACTCTAGTGTTACTTCCCTTATTGTTGAATGGAAACTATGAGATCTTCTTGAGGTGATTCCATGAACACCCTGAGCTTGATCAAAGTTATATGAAAGAACAGAAGGACCATGATGCTGAGATAAGCTATACATACATAAAATGTGATTTATTGATGGTACCAGGACTACTTAACCAGTTGATTCAACTCAGAGTCACCATTGGTGTTGATAAAAAAGCCTCCAAAGGCTGGTTGGTTGAAGAACACACCAAAAAAATTTAACTCTTTGGATAAAAACTAGTTGGTCCCACCAGGCATGCCAAAAACTATTGATGCAGTGGATTACACCCTTGACAAGAAGCTGAGCTCCTATCTTCCACACATCACAAAGGAAACTCCTCTCTTGCCTGTGGGTCTGGTAAAACTAGGGGGAGAGTCTCTAGATAATGGCTAGCTCCCTTTGATGTATCTCTGTGGTCCTGGATTTCCTACTGCTAACAATGGGTGAGGGGTGAAAAGGGAGAAGGATGATGAAAATAGAACCTAAACTAAATGGTGATACACCAAAAAAGTTGATCTACTTAGCTTGAACATACACTTCCAACAATAACATGATGATATACAATTCATTTGATATGAGAAAATCTTTTACCTCAGTGAGTTAGGGGTCCTCTAGAGATATAGGGAGGAAGAACTATCAGAGGTGTTCTGAGACACACTATGGTAGCCTATTTACATGCACCTATACTCTATTGTAGACACTTTTGGTAGACTTGCAAAAGAAGAAACTTCATAATACACTAGACATGCTGGAATCATTATGTGAAAGCATAAAATAAAAATGACTTAACACAAGACAAAGACATAGACATATGTAAAAGTGTAAGCTCAAATGGAGGTAAAAATGTTGTCTTGATTCAAGGTAAAATCTAGTAGAGCTCTGCCTTACAAGCCAAGAGATATTCTCAAATGAGAAGTTACAATCTATATAGAGAAAGAGGAAAAGACTTTGGCACTTTCTAGAAAAGACTTTGGCACCCTTTTTTAAAAGTGGCCCATGTGCATTGAGAGCATCAAGAAGAGAAAATGTTGAAAGAGAATGTTGTGTTAGCTATCAGTCTTGACTTTGGTCTTTAAACATTAATGTGAAAGCATGAGTTGCACCTCTTTTTCTACAAACAAGATTACTCCTTCAAGATATTCACATAGTTTGTCTACTCATAAATTAAAGTGGAGAAAATAGGGTGCACTATTTACTATTTTTTCTCCTTGATGACCACTTGGTAGAGACTGTTCCAACTATAACAATAACTCACCTCCCTTTTACCACCTAGGCTATTTTGTCTATTTTTGTGCCTGGCTCTTTGGGCTCACCTTTTGGTGGGTCACTGAGTTTATTCTTAACTTTTTTCTTCTCCCAACTTTGTCTTTGGCTGGTTTTGTCTTTTCCTAGAATTTGAGCTCTTGGGGCTATCTTCCCAATTTTTTTGGCTCCTTGGGCTCTTCTCTCAATGGTTCTTCCTTTTGGCCTTAAGGCCTTTAAATGAATTTGGGTCTATTCTCAGGCCTTTAAATACCAATGGCTATTTCATTTTCATAAATTTGACATCTACGGGGATGTCATTGAATGTCTAGATTCCAATAGCTAGTTTATGGTGCCCAACTTTGACGTCCGTAGGCCCATTGCCCCTTGGTCAATTCCTTTAGCTTTATTTCCTTTGGATTTCCTTTAACTAAGCTTAGTCTTTGAATCTTTCTAAAGGGAAGGTGTCCTTTCAAGGATTGGGGGAGGTCATTCTTTTGGCAGCTAAGAGTCCCTTGTAAGGGCACTTGCCCTTCAGGGTACTTAGGTGGGCTTGCTCCTCAAATCCTTTGGACAAAATGTCTGAAGGAAATGTTCCTTCACTTTTTTTCCTGCTTGCTTTTGGGTCAGTTTTCCCCTTCAGTTGAGCTTTTCTTTTTGGCCATTTTTATTATGAATAAAATGTCCACAAGAATTATCTCGATCACTTCCTTTGACCTTCAAAATTCTTCTTTGGGTTTTTTTTTTCCCATGGCTCTTCCTCCAAATTTCTTCAGACTTTTTTTTCAAAGGATTCCTTTAGATAAAATTCTAAATAAATTCATTTAATTGAAGGGGCCTTGTCTTTTATTGTCATGGGATTTTCTTCTAAAGGATTTCTTCAGACAAAATGTCTAAAGGAATTCCTTCAAACATTCTGTCCGAAGAAATTCTGCCTTTGCTTTTCCTTCTATCTTTGCCTTGCAAAAATTTCCTTCAGACAAAAAGTCTGAAGGAATTCTTTGCCTTGGTATTTCTTCCCTTTAATTTCTTTCCTACCCTCTACAAGGGCACTAGAATGGTCCATTTTATGCTTGACTACCCTTTGTAAGTGTTGTTTGGCATCTAAAATTGCCTTTCAAAAAATTTGCAAAGGTCCTTTTTTCACCTAAGTGCCCTCCACAAGGGCACTTGTCCTTCGGGCTTTTGGAAAACTCCTTTGAACATTTTGATTGAACCATTGCTTGAACCAAATCATTAAACTAATCACTTGAATTGGCTGATTAAACCAAAAAATTAAACCAAATTATTGAACTAATCACTAAACCAATTGAATTGAACCAATTGAATTAAACCAATTCATTGAACCAATTGAACTAAACCAACTCATTGAACCAATAATGGTTCAAATTTCAAGTTCAAAATTCTTGAAAAGATCATACCATTGGATCCCAATGTCGAACCACTGAACTAGTCCCTTCTTTTACTGAAAGACTTGTGCAAAATCAAATTTTGAACTGGCTTAGAACAACAGGGGAAGAAGGAGACTGATTTTGGCCTATAGGACCCTAATGGTCAACACTTACTTTCAACTCAACTTGGAATTTATTTCTTCTAACCAAGTTTTTGAGATGTCTACATTCTTCCTCTTTTGAACTCATATTAGTCTTTATAACCCTTAATTAATCCTCAAAATCTTGCATGGTCATCTTGTCTTCTTTGACTATTTCACTTAATCTCTCAAACTTCATTTGAATATTACTTATCTTTTCATTATGTTTTAATAATTATTTTGTAAGCTCCTTAGGCCTCATCTCATCTTCATCACCCATGGAATTATAATTAGTCTTCCCAGTCTCACTATGACTAATCTATTCTTCAATATTTTTGACCACTGATCTCAACTCAAGATCTTATTTCCTTAACTACTTAGCAACCTTTGTACCTTGTATCACCTTCAACTGGTAAAACTTGTACAAAATGTCCTACTTTGATACCAATTGTTAGAGGTACAATCACTGCGAGGGAGGTGCATTATCAATGCAAGATAATCTAATTTAATTCCCAAATCTTAAACATTCAACATATATCAATTCGATCAAGTAACATAAACAAAGCACATACATCTAAAGCATATATAAGATCATACATCACATGAACACATCATATATGTGAGAAACCCTCATGGGAGATAAAACCCACTGAATCCTATAAGATGGACTAAATCCCTATAATAATAATATCTAAAATTTAGACAAGCATGAAATTTTCAAAGAATATCTATCCCTTAGTTTAGTGAGACATAAATCCCACAAGGAGCTATTGCCCTTATCTAGATGAGCACCCATAATAACTAGACCTTTAGCAAGCTTCAGCTTATAGGGAGGAATCAACCCCCTAAGAAACCAAATACCCACTTACCTACCTAAATATATCACCTTAAACACCTATTTATACACTTCAAATGATGATGTCAACCTGTGTTTGTACTCTTCACCTTCACTCTTCCACCCAAATAGTCTCAAGATCTCACTCACTCAATCTCTATCTTTTAGGCTCATTAGGTCAAATGACCTATGCATCCACTTGCATTAGGTTGATCAATAAACATGACTAATCATATTTGATCTATGATGTCCATCACTAACCTGTACCTTCTCTTTCAGATTTTCTCTCCTTCACTTTAATCCGCACACACACAACTAACATAATTAGTCTAATTAGACCTTGTACTTATACCACTCTATTTTATTGACCCATCTTAGTCAACCAAGATGATTTACATATTTGAACCAAATCTAAAATAGGTCCTCATAAACATTACATGTAATAACCATATACTCCTTAGGTCATCAAATATCTCATTATCCCTAAACCACCATTAGGTCTTAGTGAGACCTAAAACAGTTAGGTCTTCATACTCACACGTTACATGTGAGACTATTTGGACCACCTTTATACTTTACAATTGATTCAGACACATCAATAATATTTAAAATATCCCCTTTATCACTTTTATACAGTTCCATGCCACCTGAAACACCAATTCACACCTTGAACCTACTAATTAGGTCTTCTTACTATTTAGGCCATCATACATAAAAAACACGGTCTCAAACTTATAAAGTAAACACTAAAGTATTTCACATATCCATATGATTATATCATATGTATGAAACCTTTAGGACCTATTAAATATTTAAATTTTACTTATAAACTCCAACATAGGTTCTAAGTACTCAAATCAACTCTCTCAAAATGACCATTTAGACTAGTCACACATGGTCAAAATATAGTCATACTATTTTAACTCACCTTATCTAATCAAGAGAGACCCATGATAATAAAATATTTATCATAATCCTTTGAGAATTATATAGCATCTCCATTTTCATTTTATTCTTCAATTCTGCTCATGACTCTTCCAACACACTTTTGTAAAGTGGTCACTCAAACTACTAGTACATTCAACAAACACATCCAACTTTGAAGCAATTGTTCACATTGAATATGGATTGGCCAAACCTCCAAATCCACGTAAGTGGTCCTCATAGAGTTTATAACACTCTATAATAGTTATCTCATCTTGAAATATTAAAATAATATTAATAACAACTTAATTATCCTTCTTAAGTCAGTTACACAATATGGTCAAACACATAGTCAAATTTTGAGCTTAATAAAATTTACTATGAAAACATTGTAACTAGATTATATGGATGAATCTTGAATTCCTCTTCAAATTTTATTTTTACACCACCATGAAATTCATCCTAGATTAAAATATATATCTCAAAAACTACATACTAATTTTGCTTTGTTAATCTAAATATTCAAATTCTAGTGGTCACTGAGCAAATGTTAAACATTAGACACTTTGACCTCATCTCATGATCCTTCAAAAATTTCAACAAATATGCACCATCAATCTCCTATAAGTCTCCTAACTTTAACTTGTAATCAGTCACTATTGATCTAAGATCCTCATTCCTATTATCATGCTACTTAATAGTTTATGTGCCTTCTACATACATTGACTATTTGACTCAATGTACTCCATCAATCTCCATTTATATGAACACTTTTATGTATTTTATCTTCTATCAAATTAATGAGATTGATACACATGTCACTACTGCATGCTCACACATGACATTAGAATATCATGTGCTCTATTAGATCTTTATCTAGTTAGATAAATTTCTCACTGTTATA
>JARHVA010004970.1:825000-872500 GCA_037957365.1 Torreya grandis
GGCCACAAGCTTTGGTGAGCACTAGATTAGATTTTAATTTACTTTGCATATACTTCATGAATATAAAAACATATGACCTAGCTAGGGTTATTTCATGGTGTTGATTTACTATAGGATTTAGAACCCTCTCTAGTGATGTTAATGTGGTAAGAGATCCCTTGGTTAGGTCTAGCAGATCCATATTGGGCATGACCCCAAATATCTAATGTATTAATAATTAGAAGTGTATGTAGCATTTATCTTCTCTGAGCTAGGATTGATTAATAGGTCCGTTATATTTTCCTTCATGTACAAATAAATTAAAGATAAATAAAACATTTGCCAAAAATAATTACTTATAAAGGAATGTCGAATTAAAAATGTGCTTACAAATTCTAATGATGGAAATGTGTTTGTTAAGTTTTCAAACATAGATTACCAAGATAAATATTCAAGACTGCAAAAGGAACATTTTGAAAAGTAAAAGTTAAAAAAGGAAAAATTGGAACAAGAAAAGTGTCAAAATTAGGAAAATTTTGAAAACAAAAGAAAAGTGGATGGATAAAAAAAAGGCAGCCCTCATAAACTTGATGATAATAATTATATAAAGTAGGATTTTGAATTACAAAAATCAATATAGTAAAAATCTATAAAATGGGGATGCAATAGAAACTATTATGCTACCATCCTTCGTAAGCATCACAATTTTTTTATAAACTTATTACTGAATCATTATGGAAATATATTAGGAATACAAGAGAATTATTAATTCTTAGGGTTAGTTGACCATTATTCAGGCTATATTAACCCTTGATTAAGATATCTATATTTTTAATACTATAGTTGCTCGCAAAACATTACACAAGATATTTCATTAAGTGACACATAGTTTGATTCAACTTTGATATTATATCATATAACTTGTTTTTAATTTACTTTATCCTTGCATAGGTAAAAATATGAAAGTAGGTATTTTATTGGACATTCATTCATATTATTAACAAATATTTATAACTATTTTTCCCTTTTAGGTAATAAATTACATTGTACAAAGCATTATTTGATTCCTGTACAGTATTGGAAACATCAAAAGACTTAGTTGTAATTAGGAATGTGAAATACTCAGAATTATATTCTAATAATTTGATATGATTGATGTGTTGTTAGCATTTATACCTTTCTAAACTTTCATTTTTGTTCTTTTTTAATATATCAATATACTCACATTCAGATGTAAAAGGTTTTTTAGTATTAGTCTGTGTGTGTGTGTGTGTGTGTGTGTGTGTGTGTGTGTGTGTGTGTGTGTGTGTGTGTGTGTGTGTGTGTGTGTGTGTGTGTGTGTGTGTGTGTGTTATTATATATTTGTAAACTACTAAGATTTTGATATAAGAATTATCTCATAATTCATATTTGAGAGGTTTTAATCCACTAAAACAATAACCACAAGTGAAATACATGAATATAAAACTACCAGATCATATGAGACTTCATAATCATGGTTTTTCTTGTATAAAGAAAAGTATAAGTTCATAATAGGTCATCCAATATGCAATAACAATTTTTGGTATATGATCAGTGAATCATCTATATTTATAGTAAACATACATAAGTGAAAGTGTACATAGTTATAGGTTGTTATTTTTTACTGTATAAAATAAATTGGACCCTAATTTCAAAATAGATCTGAAGGTATAATAGTTATTGAAAAATGTTGAGGATAAAATAACCCTTATTTCATTTGATATAATCTCTAGTTATTTAGAGATAACCCTATAGTTTCCCTTATGTATATTTTAACTTAGAATCTTACAAAAATAACATAGATTTATAAAAATAATTTTGATATTTTTTTAAAAAAATAAATCGTCTTCATAATACATAAGTTAAACCATCGACAATGAATATTTTTACACTTGGAATTTTTAAAATAAATATTTTCTCCATTTTTATGGTATTGTATATGGAACCAAGTTCCATTCCTGGGTCCTAAAAAATAACCCTATTATTATAAAATGAAACTCTACCATTTCATGCTAATAATATTTACCCTAAACTGGTATGCAAAACATTATTTAGATTTCAAACAAAACTCAATCCATCCCCTTTGCAAGAAAACTAAATCTTATTTCCATGCATGAATTAAATACATGACCTAATTGATCAGAGTATAGATGATTTTAAAATAGAATTCTAATGGATTTTAAATCCAAAGATCCCATTTCTAAATCTTGTTCCTACAATTTTTTTCATCTCCTTTATTCTTCTTTATTTCATTTTTATTCTTTTTACAACCTCTACATAGCTATAAAAATATCATTATCCACTGTGTGTTCACCATTATGGCACTAAATTTCTATTATTGCATTCCTATCTCATGCAGTTTGAGACCCCCATAATTATTAGGCATAGTTTTGCATGCCCACAACCACTCTTATAACCCATGTTAATACCCACTAAATAAACCCTAATGATTATTTTGTTATGCTATAGAGCCTATTTACACATTAAAATGTATTTCAAATATTTTACATTGAAATGTAATATACATTCTTAATATATTCTCATCAGGGTTCAAGAACCCCTTTTTTAGGGAGTATAAATATGTGGTTTATCCATACTTGTATATATTTGGTGTCATCACCCATGATTAATGGGGAACTGTTATGGGTTAACTTGGCCCATGGTTTTGGTACCCATTATTTTGTAAAATTGCTATGTCAATTACCTATTGATGTATTATAGATGGACATATAGTAGGTAATACATCAAAAGAACTAAGTTTTTCAGAAGGTGAACATAGTGTGTGAACTCAAGTGTGAATTCTAGAGAGCTTGTTGAGTGCATCTCCAAAAATAATTTATGTATTGTAATTGTGAGAAGACTAATTTGAGAGTGGATTGTACTCTTGTTAGCTTTTAATAAAATATGAGCAAGTGTTTCTTGGTGGATGTATCCCACATTGGTTGAAACATGTTAAATCTTATCTTCTTGATGTGCATTTTAATTTATGTTCTTTATGTATCTTTATTCACAGATCTTGTTATTACAATTCTTTGAAATTATTCTACTTAATTTTTTGATTTATTCCTAACTAGTATAAAAGCTTTAGGTTGTATTTGTTAAAGTGTTGAATCATAAGAAGGGTTATTGGTTTAAGTGGGAGCTATGGTTAATTATATTAGATCAAAGGTTGAAAATTTCAATGGGAAGAAATTTTATCTATGAAAGATACAAATGGATAATTACCTCTATCAGAAGGACCTCTATTCTCTACTAGGAGGAAAAGTAAAGTAACCAGTGGGTATGACAAATGAGGCTTGAGAGATACTTGATAGGAAAACACTTGGGTCCATCTGGTTATACATTACATCTTCGATCATGTTTAATATATCATAGGGGAAAACCTTGAAAAGTCTCAAAAATGTGTTAGGGAAGTTATATGAGAAACCCTTTGTTTCTAATAAAATATTTTTAATGAAAAAGTTATTTAATATGAAGATGTCTAAAAATGGTTCAATTACTGATCATTTGAATGAGTTTATTATGGTTGTGAGCATGTTGGACTCTATAAAAATTGAATTTGATGATTATGTTAGGGATTTACTTATTTTATGTTCATTACCAGAGAGTTGGAATGACCTGGTAATGGTTGTGAGTAACTCAGTCTCTAATAATGCTAAGTTAAAGTTTGAGGATGTCATAAGAGTAATCCTTAGTGAGGAAATGTGATGGAAAAGTTCTATAGAAACATCTACTTCAAGTGATGCTTTGGTATTGAATAGTAGAGAGAGAGAAAATTATAGAGGAAAAAGTGTGGAAAGTCAAATGGTCAAGGAACGTCAAAATTAAAGAGTAGGATGACTTACTAGCACTATGGAAAGATTAGGCATGTGAAGAAGGATTGTTGGGTTCTTCAAAAAAAGAATAAAAATCATGAAGGCACCAAAGAAGTGAATGTGGTAGTAGGTAATGTTTATTAGGATGCATTAATTCTCTCCATAGATAATATTATTGAGTCTTGGGTTTTAGATTCAGGAGCTTCTTTTCATGTTACACCACATAGGAATTATTTTTATTGATTATGCTCAAGGGGATTTTGGACATGTTTATCTAGATGATGATGATCCTTATAGTACAGTATGAAAAGGATGTTTTTAGGTCAATATTAAGAATGGAAACACTTGTTTATTGAAGGATGTCAAGCATGTGCCCAAGTTAAGATAGAATTTGGTATCCATAGGGTAGCTAGGTAGTGAAGGTTATATGATGAATTTTATAGTAGATTATTAGAAGGTGACCAAGGGTGATCTTGTGGTATCATTAGGTAAGAAGGTTGATAATTTATATTTATCAAGTAGTGATGATTATTTTAATTTAGTTTCAATAGATGCATATGCAACTTTATGGCATAATAGGCTCAGTCACATGAGCCAAAAGAGAATGTAAATTTTGAAGGATAGGTTACCCAAATTAAAAGGGTTTGATTTAGATTTCTATGAAGACTGTGTGTGAAAAAAAAAAAGGATATATTTTCTCAAGGTTGGACCTTTGAGGAAGGATAATAAGTTTGATTTGATACATTCATATGTATGGGGGTTGGTTTAGGTATCTTCTATCAATGGCTCATCTTATTATGTCACTTTTATTGATGATGAAACTAGGAAAGTTTGGGTGTATGGTATTAGGATAAAATCTGATGTTTTTAATACATTTAAAAGATGGAAATCCTTGGTTTATAATTAAATAGGCTCAATTTAAAATGTATCTAGTTAGATAATGGTTAGGAATATTATAGTAACGAATTTTTTTATTACTATTCTAGGAATTAAATTCATAGATAAAGGATAGTTCCAATAACTCCACAAAAGAATGGAATGTTAGAAAGGATGAATAGGACTATCATAGAGTGTGTTAGGAGCATGAGTTTTCAATTTTGGATAGAATTAGTAACACAATTGTATATATGATCAATAGAGGACCTTCATCTTCCTTAAATGGAAGTATACCTAAGGAATCTTAGTCTGGTAAGAAGGTTGATTATTCCTTTCTTATTATATTTGTATGTGAAGTTTTTTTTCATATTGATAAAGATGATAGTACCAAACTAGAGGATAAGTCTAAAAAATTCACCTTTATTGGTTATGGTGAGGATGACTTTGGTTTTTGCATTTGAAGTCTTAAGGACAAGAAAATATTTTGGTCTAGGGATGTGGTATTTAATGAAAAATTCATGTATAAATAGTAGTTTTAGGATTAGAGAGTGGATTCCAAAAAAGAGTACATAGTGTTGGAGGACATTGCATATGGTAAAGTGTCCAAACAACTAGTTCAGGCACCTAATCCATAGCAATCCAAAACTATTGAGGTGATGTCTTATAGGGTAAGAAGGGAACCTAAATATTTTTATCCATCTCTAAATTATTTATTACTCATTAACAATTGAGAGCTAGAGTGATTTGAAGAAGCAATGCAGGTAGATTTTAGGAAGAAGTGTGAGAAATCAATAGATGAGGAGCATCAATATCTCATGGAAAATTAGGCTTGGGATTTGGTAAACCCACCTAAAGGTAATAAAATATTACATAACAAGTGGGTGTATATAATTAAAGAGGATGATGAATGTAAGAAAACATACAAGGCCTACTTTGTGGTAAAGGGGTTTACATAGAAGAAGGAAATTGATTTTGATGATATTTTTTATCTAGTGGTGAAGATGACTTCTATTAGGATATTAGCAGTGGAAGACATGCACTTAGAGTATCTAGATGTGAAAACTACATTCTTTTATGGTGATTTGGAGGAGGACTTATATATAGAGCATCCACAAGGATATGAGGTCACAGGGAAGAAGAAAACGGTGTGTAAAGTGAAGAAGAGCCTGTATGGCTTGAAAAAAGCTCCATGATAGTGGTATAAGAAATTGGATAGTTTTATGATGAAGTAGGAATACTCTAGGTGTCATTTAGACCATTGCATATATATCAAGAAGTTTAATTATGGTAGATACATTATCCTCTGTATGTATGTGGATGACATGTTGGTTGCAATTAAGAACATGAAGGAAATAAAGGTACTCAAGGAAAAAATTAGTAATTAATTTGTTATGAAGGATTTCAGGGAAATAAAATAAATCCTTGGTATGAGAATAACTCAAGATAGGAAGAAATAAAGGCTAAATTTATCTCAGGAAGATTACATTAAAAATTTCTTAGAGAGGTTTAGTATACATGATGCTAAATCGATTTGGGCTCCTTTGGTGGGCCATTTCAAGTTATCAAAGGAGCATTATCCCAATATATATGTCTTATGTACCTTACTCAAAAGTATTTTTTAGTTTTATGTATGACATGGTGTGCACTAGGCTAGATATTGCCCATATAATAGGAGAAATAAGTAGTTACATGAGTGATCTAGGTAGAGAGCACTGTTAAGTGTGAAGTGGATCCTTTAATACTTGAGAGGGACCATGGGGATAGTTTTAAGCTATAGTGCATTAGACACCACTTTTTATGGTTATGTAGATTTTGACATGGTTGGATATTTAGATAGTAGGAGGATCATGATAAGATATGTATTTACTATAGTTGACACTGGTGAGCTAGATTTCATGACTATAGAAATTATGGTTTTTTCAACCATAAAGGTTTAGTATGTTTCTACCATAGAGGTAAGCAAATAGATGATTTGGTTACAAAAATTTAATAAAGATTTGGGGCATAAGTAGGAGGAAGGGAATCTATATAGTGATAGTTAAAGTGATATACATCTAGTAAAAAACTTTGATTTCCACTCTAGGATGAAGCGTATATAGTTGAGGTACCATTTCATTAGGACAAATTTGGAGGAAGAGAATTTGAAGTTGGAGAATATTCATACTAGTTAGAATCATGTAGACATGATGACCAAGGTGGTCACAAGGTAGAAACTAAATCTATGTTCAGCTTTGGTTGGCCTTCACAGATGATAGTGAAGGGTTGAGAAGCCTGCTCAAAAGAAATCAATCTCCAAGTGGGTGATTATTATGTTATGGACCATATTTCCACATTATAATTTATTTCAAATAATGTACATTAAAATGTATTATACATTATTAATGTATTATCGTCAGGGTTTGGGACCCCTTTTTTGGGGGAGTATAGATATGTGGTTTATCTATAATTGTTATGTATGTTGTCATCACCCATGATTAATGGGGAGAAATTATGGGTTGATTTTCCCTATGGTTTTGGTACACATTTTTTCCTAAAACTACTATGTTTGTTACCTATTGATGTATTATATATGGACATACAATAGGTAATACATCAAAAGAATTAAGTTTTTGAGAAGGTGAACAAAGTGTGTGAATTTAGGTATGAATTTAGAAGAGTTTGTTGAGTGTATATTCAAATAATATTTGTGCATTGTAATTATGAGAAGACTGATATGAGAGTAGATTGTACTCTTGTTGGCTTTTAATAAATTTTTAGCAAGTGTTTCTTGGTGGATGTATCCCACATTAGGTTATCCATGTTAAATCTTATCTTATTGATGTGCATTTTTATTTATATTCTTTATGTATCTCTGTTCATATCTCTTGTTACTATGATTCTATGAAATTATTCCACATTAATTTTTCATTTATTCCTAACATATTTGAACTCCACATGATGCTTTTTATCTATTTTGACTCAAAGTATGATAAATTATCTTCTAGAATCCTCATAAAACTTTAAACCCATATACCCATGTTTGTAATATTTACTTTGTTTAAAACATGCTTTTGGGTGAATTTCCCCCCATTTAACACCTATTAGGATACCAAGAGGTAATTAAGATTATTAACTCACTCAATACCATGTATAATACAAATAAAGCACTCAAAACCAATATAACACCTTAACTACTACACATCTAAAAATGCACAAGGAAATCTCATTATTTACACACTCAGTATGATCTAGTCTAAGTAACGGTTTTATGGAAATACAACCAATCAGCATATCATGTTAATAGAATAATATATAATACCATAACATAGCTGAATTAAATTCAAACATGCACAATAAAACATAACATAGAAAGTAGGAAGTAAACATTCATTTAGTAGACATAAAGTGGTGAGTGTGGGTTGCATTTTCTTTCTCTTTACCCTTGATACTAATAAATGTTCCTTCCTCCTCCATGATACTCTTCCTCTATACCACTCCATGAGGGTGGAAAAATCTTTCAAAGACCTCAATCAAACCAAAAGGGTGGTTAGTTTGTGTTACAATAAATCAATGGCATTATCATCAACTAAATAGCTATTGTGCCATAAGAATAAATCTTATAATGAAATCATAATCAATCATGATATTTCATAACATGATAATGTATATCAAATAACATGTTTAGAACATCACATCATAACTAAATATGAAAAATTAGTATAACTATCACTATATAGTAATAATGTAAAATAAATTAATTAAAAATTAGAATTAATAAACTATGAATTTCACTTCCACATTAATACTAATGCAATCTTTTAAGGAGTGGGATGTGACAATTAGAATGTATGCATTGGTTAGGATGACCTATAGTTATCTTCTTTATCTTAATATATTATGAATCAAATAAGATTATAGAATTAGAGTCTATATATACTTGGACAATTGGGTAATGACCTAGAATAACCATAGACCTAGCAGAAGATAATATACACTCAAATGTCAAGATGAAATTGTTCCAAAGACTATGCATATTACATGGGGATAACTATCACTAGGATGAATTATAGGTAAATGATTTTAAGGATGATTTTAAATATTTTAATAAATGGAATGATTGGTGAAATGGTCAACTAATGGGTGGTATATGTAACCTAAGGTAATAAATGGTAAGCCTAAGCAGCCATTTATCTATACTATATTATTAGGTATAAGGAAGAGCATAAGCAAGGATGAACACATACACTCATAAATATTCAAACATTTGTTAATATACTAAATAAATAATTTAAAAATAGTAGGGATAGATATTTACCTTTTTTTGGATCCATCGATGCTTCAATGTCCCCCTTTGGTTCATGTGGAAATTTTAGGTTTAATACTTCAAATAGAAATATGAATGTCTATGTATCCTTACCTGGAAGTTATAAATATTAGGAGTAACTTATGGTTTGACTTCTCTTATTGAACTTTAAAGACACTATAAGACTATATATCCAAGTTAAGGTTGTAAAGCTCTAATTCCTCCAAATACTACTTATGAATAGAAATTAAGTGCAACTAGAGTATATTGGTGTGTTTTATCTATTTAAGAATGAAATATGAACCCTGCATATACATCTCCAATCCTAAAAATAAACATTGAAATATAATACAAAGGTATCATCCACATTGACATAGTTGGAAGATGTTGATTGACATAATAATTTATTATCCAAGATGATATAATAGAGATTACAAAAGACAAACTCACAACTATATTAACTTGCTTGGTATAGTATAGGGAAGGAAAAGTATGAAATAAAATTTATCATCTAAACTAATATATTATAGTAAATGGAAGTGATAAAATATGGATGGAAATTTTATGGATAGATAATATGAGAATAGACTTAGAAGAGTTCAAATTGATATAAATCATTGTGTTAAATAATAGTATGCAAATATATATCTCAATTTACCATGAGTTCATCCCACCCCATTCCTTGTGAACCCCTAAAGCCATGCACTCAAGTATATTTATGTTTATATAATCTACTACAATATAAAGCATCAAAGTGATAAAAATTAAAATATTAGGTGTATAAATAAGGCACGTAAATAGATCTTTGATGCAAAGCATCATCAACAAACATAACATGTATATATGTTTAAAAGTTAAATTTGATCATTTTGGTCATGTTTAGGTATTAAGGGTATAATAGGGTCCTAATAAGTATTTTTTCATCCTTATATATCATTAGATAATATGTTTTTATACATTTTTTAGTTTCTCTCCAAATTTAAGATTTGAATGATGCAACTTTGATTTAGAGTGAAATTTTGGATGTTTAAGAAATTTAAGGGTGGTTAAATGTTATGAAGTTAATTTTATTTTTTAAATTGAAAATTTAATGTGAATATCATGGTAAATATCCAATTAATCCTATAATACTATGTAACTACCACCCATGTGAAGGTTGGTCAAGAGAGATAATGATCTTACATGTTTTTAGCATTAAAAAGAGGAGCGTAATTGCATTTATCAGGTAGTGAGTAATGGTTAGAGTGTGTTATTAGTATTAGGATTAGGATATATATAAATGAAAGTAAAATAATATTAATAAAAGGATTAATAATCAATAAAGACTATTTGGGTTGTAATTCTATGTATAGACATAAATAATGAATAAAATAACTATTTGAATGAATCCTTGATGAGGTCCAATGATTGATATGCATGTAAGTATTTTTTTTAATTTAATGATTAATTATATTGTGTTATATTTTTCACTTTCTATGTAATTTTATGACAATGATTATCTCAACCTAACCTTGAGGTATCCCTATTTTGCACAAACAAGAAAAGAAGAAAAATGATAATTTTGTGAGTTTTATTCAAGGTATGTCGTATTGAAAGGGTATTGGTGTGTTTGTATACTGTTTTATATCCTTTTTAATGATAATAAATCCATTGGGATACTCAATATTTAGTTTATTTCCATCTTGCCAATGCACTAACATCTTTGAGAAAATTCTATGTATACTCAGTTTAGGATGTCAAAAAAGGAATGTACGTTGATATTTGAGAGTGATTCATGAGTTGTGTAAGTATTAAAAATATTCAAGGTTAATATGTGTTTATATTAACTAATTTAAAATATCATATTATAGTTATATGAGTAAAATACCCTTGAAATAGTTACATAGTATGAAGAAAAGAAGATTTAGGCAAAAACATAGTCAAGAAAGAGAATATTGAGTACTGTTAAATTAGTTATGAGGGTTTCAAGTCATATAATTAATGAATAGAATCTTTGGTTTATTTATTATAATATTTTGAGAATTTTATATTTTAATTATTGATTAAATATTCAAACCAAATCCATATGATCATGTACATAGTCCCATTAAAGAGAAAGTGTGCCAATATATTATAAAGGATGATAAATAAGTGAAGTGGAGGTGATATATTTAGAGTTATTAATTTATTTTAAATGTGAAATAGAGTTTATTTATGATTAAATAATCCAATATAAGTTTTATAAATTCCATCAAATTTTTATACACAAGTGAGACCTTATTGCACAGTCTTGAGGGATAATTAGGAGCATGTAAAAATACATGTTAGAACCAATTAGTGATTTCTATGTGATAAATATCCATTATATGGGGTTGAGTAATTATATATAGACATATTACACATATTGGTACTCATTTAAGTGATAAAAATCACAAAATTGGCCTTTTTCTTAGCCCTTGGGCTTTGCATAGGCTTGTAAAAGCCTAGACTAGGGTTTTGAAATATAAATAAGCATAACTCCTCATTCCACCATCCAAAAATCATAAAATTTGGTAATATTATAAAAATTCATATTCCATAATATATTTTGGAGTTTTTAAGGTGGTACCATACTATACAATATGATTTATGTTACTATGGTTTGAACTATGCCTTAATAGGCCTAATTAGTAAGGAGAAATGTTGAGTTGAGTGGTATCCCTTTATAGTGGTGAGATGAAAATTTATATGAAGTATTAAAATATTAATGGGCATCCAAAAATATGTTTTATTTGGCTTTAATATTTTTTTGTAATCTAAAACTATAATTTTTGCATGTTAAAAGGCTATAAGGAATTGGTCTTCAATAAGGAAAGTGAGATTGTTATGAGAGTTAACCTTTAAATTTTGTTCATTATTTATATATGTATGAGATTACAAAGGGGAAATTTTATTTTCATTAGAAAACTTTAGAAAATATTTTAACCCTATTTTAATATTTTAGGCCTATGAGTTTATATAAGAGGATAAGCAAGAATGATCAAGTTGAACCAAGAAATAAGAATGAAGAGATGACAAATTTTCATGAGAGTTTGGATTAGAGTAAAAATAAGAGATATAAATGAAAATTTATGTGTATTAAATCTAATAAAAATGATTAAGTGTATAAATAAATATTAAGATCCTATTGAAAACTCATTAGTGAACAAGAAAGTCAAATACAAGTCAACATGAGATGAGCAAAACTAGATAGAGAAAGGAGAGTAAAGAGATCATAGACCATGAAGGACAAGGTAGAATATATTATATCTATCCAAGGTAAAAAAATATAAGCACATATATACATCAATTGAGTTAGTCTAATTTCTTTTGTATCAATTTGGGACATGTGTGAAAATATTTAACAAATTTCATTTGAATGTAACTAGAGGGATCTGAAGAATTGTAAAAGTGATTTGATGATTATGAGAAAGTATAATTTAGATAATAATAATATTAGGTAAAAACTAAGGAATTATGTTAGATGACTTATAAAAAAATGGGAAGGCTAGGTCCATAGATAGATGAATGGCTGAGTGTGGATAACAGTCATATATTTATGCACATGTCATGTATGTTAAATATACGTTAGTACTAGAAATTTGAAGTGTCTAATACCTTATTCATGTGACTAAAATATAAATATTATTTTTTTAATAAAAAAAAAATAGATAATTAGTAAAATAAAAAACATTAGATACTTTAAAATCAAGTTACTAGTAAATTCAAGTCTAAAAATAGAATACATATAACACAAACTAGTGTGTGTTTTATTAGATTCAAAATTAATCTATGTAATAACAATATTTAAGATAAAATTATTTGAAGGGTTACACATACTATAAAATAAATTTTAACCAATTGAATTAAATAAAAATATTAAAGTATAAGAAACAAGATTGAATGGAAGATATAAAACTATGAACAAAATAAAATGACTTATTTTTTATTATTTGTATGCTAACTATATGAAATATAAAGTTGTTAAAATTGATAGACAAATCTAACTATGAATGTAAAAATAAAACTATGACTGATTGTTTAAGTTTATGAACATAAATAAGGAGATAATATAGACTAGCACTATTATATTTTACTGGTCAATTGTGTCCTCTTTAAAAAATTAGGAAAATTAGGGCACAACTATCTATGCCAAATTTAAACATACATGTGTGTAGAAAAAATAACCTTTGGATGATTCTAAATGACCAAAAAATACTTCCTCAAATACTAAACCCTAATGTGGCTCAAAATAATTAAAAATTACAAAGATAAGGGGTTGTTTAATGGTTTTAGTTGATACTAATCACCCATGCAATAATTTATCTTTAACTATGTGTCCAGTAATCCAAAGATAAATATCAATCCCAAGTATTTATCCCACTTAGAGTGTTTTGCATGATTTTCCTCATATTTCTACATGTATACATCTAGATATGTATTGAATATCTGATAAAGCTTTGTTTTTATTTTGATCGAATAGGCTCATTATTTTGATAAGGTCTAATCAAAATTATTATAATTAGAATTTAGAATAATATAAAAGCTTTGCTTAATGTGTAATAATATTAATGTGCCTCAATATTGAAATTTCCAAATGATAAAATAGTAGAATTACATGTACCTTTATAATAATACAAAATGGAAAAACCTAAAGATACTTATCTTAAAAGTACATACCAACATGTAAGGGAGGGTATAAATTTTAAAACTATTAGTTTCAAAGTTGAAGGATATGATCGACCCATAGGGGTCAAGACTGACTACCACTATTGACCCATAGTAGTTGATCATAACTTGAAGGGAAACATTTTAAAATTAATATTTTTAATGTATATACAAATGCTAAGATATGTTTTTAGTGATTTATAACAATTATTTAAGTTTAATATATCAACTTAGAATGGGATAGGTCCATATAAGTACTTAGGATAGAGTGAGTTGGTGAAATAGGTCTAGATTAAGTGCTCAAGTCAATTCAAGCAAAAATGGGCCAAAACTGACATTATCAAGTATTCCTAACAAAATTTTAGTGACTACATTCACCCAAAAAATAGTATAAAAATAAAATTAATAGAGTTAAATGAAATATATACTTGAGTGTTTACAACATAATTTTACTTTGTGAGAAAACTCCAATCATATAAGATGTTCCATGGAAAATATTGTAATGATGTAAAATTCGTCAATGCCCATATGTGAAATTTAAATTTTATATGTAACTTGAATTTAAAAATATTGAAAAAAATAATGAATGAGTAAAACTATATTTTTGAAACCAATTTTTATCTAGTAACATTATTTGAAAGTGATGCTTCATAGAACCATTGGAGAATCACTATTTCCCATGAAATAATTAGAGAGATGTAGTTCCTTAGTTTAACTAATTGTGAATTGTGGGAGATCAATCCCTAATTTAAATTCATAATTTATATAAAATATAACTGATTGAGAGATGGAAAACCCTCAATTTGTTTGATGGCCTTTGTAACCCCAAGATGGAAATAGGTTGGAATCTGCAATGGATTTACATGGTCTAATTCTAGAGGGAATTAAACTTCTAAATTATGAATTATACACTTTAACTAAAAAAACCACTATATATGGCTTATATATTCAATTTTAAATTTGTTACTTAGTTCTTTTATGATTATAAAAATACAATGGAGTGCATCCATGATCTTACCATGATCATGGATCTAAAATAGTATTGAAATCATGACATTAATTTGTAGCATGCCCCCATTGATAAATGTAATATCTACAACTAACTATATATATCTAGTTACACATCCTAAATTTATCAATGGGGGAATGTTACAAATTAATTTCATGATTTAAATAATATTTTCTATCCATGATCTTACCAATTTGAAAATTTTATTTGAAGCTTATGCATGAGTCTTTACTATGCACTCAAAATTATATGAATTTGTAACATGTTCCTATAATGTGAGTGCATATGCATGGAATATGAAACCATATAGATAGTTAATTAGAAAATTTAACATTTTTATTTATTTATTTGAAACTATATTTTTTACTCAAAACTAGTTTTTTGTCATTGATGCTTATCTCAGGTATGAAAATCCCACTAAATTTCACCCCTTTTTAGGTGATGGAATGTGTATCCTAAAAGTCACTATGATCAAAATAGAATTTGAATATATCATGTCTATCAAAATTTAATCTTTAGATATTATATCATATGTGAAAAGTATGTCAGCATATTAACATATGTAGCATTCAAATTATGCATGTAGTATGTGAGGCAAGACATATACATGTTTCAATGAATCTCATAGTAGGAAATTATAATACAATCATATACAATATGTAGTGTATGATATGGATCATGAAACTCATAAAACTAAAAAATATCAACCAATACACAAAAATAACAAGCATAATGTCATACAATAAGTCCAAGGGTTGCATACAAGTGACATGCTCAAATCCCCATAAAAAAATATTTCACATACAACAACAAGGGCCACATATGAGGGGCATTAATAATGTCACAAAAAAATGGATAAGGTCCATGAGAAATGGACATGTTTAAATTCACACATACCAATTAAATATCTCAGATATGTGTTCAAGTAATTTTCACATAAGGGCCAAAGGTCTCACATAATAGATAAGTAATATTCAATCAAATATATACAACAAAATTAATGGAGCATTAAACTATAAATATAATCTACATTATGTATATGTAATATTATTAAATTATATCTAATGTAATATCAATGTATACATTGTAATATATATTTTATCAAGACATTTCTAAAGATTATGTAGCTCAATAATATACAAATCATAGAATGGTAACACCTGTAAATATTGTAACCTATGGATAAGATGCCCCTAGTTTAGCATGGTAACTAGGTAGATGTAAGTCTAACATCTTGGTCAATGTGATGTTTGAATGTCATACATAAAACTCATACATACCACTTAAATGCATGTGTGATAGAAAAATATCATGTTATCTACCAATCATGAGATAAAATAATACAATGATTTAATATAGATATATAATCATGCTCAAGTCCCAATTTTTTATTTTTTAATATTTTTATTGTTAAATTTATTTTTTTTTTAATTTTTAAATTAGAACCAAGGAAAATAATCAAAACCAAGGGTTTGAATGTAGCAGAAAGGAGAGGAAGCTAAAAATTATGTAGCATGTTTCAATGTAAAGTATACATGGTAAATGATGTCATGACCATGTATGAACAAAATATAACACAAAAAATATTTTTCATGAATAAGTATTGTTGTGTATACTTTAGCTAGGTGAAATATAAAAAAAATGATGTATTAAGGATTTGATTACTCCATTTCTTATTTGGCCATGAAAATGGTATAAGATAATATTGATCAGCTCAACATAATACTCACATTTGGTTTTGCCTATTATAAGATGATATTATATTTGATAAAAAAATGTAATATTATTAGTTCAGATTATGAAAACATCAAGGTAAATGGGAAATTATGGAAGAATAGATCATTGTGTTAGACTGTTAAGATCTATAAAGTGAAAAAAGAAGAGTTAAGGGTCCAAAAAGCTACTAAGATCTAAGGGATAGAATAATTTGATCAAATTGATTACATGTGCAAGAATTATAAGAATAAAATGATGAAGAAATCAAGAAGATATGTATAATAAAAATTTTAATTTTTGGTTATTTGAATGTTTTTGAATTTTTTTAGAATTTTTAAAAGTAAAATGTGTTGACCAATAATCCCATCATGATGAGAGTTGTAATAATAATATATAACAATTTATAAAAGGATCACCTTTCATGGATGAAAATTGAAATATATTCATGACTCCAAATCATAAAATGCATCAAGTTCTATAATTAATCTATATATATCATTTCTCATATAATCCCATGTGGGAGAAATAGTTCTAGGAGATGTAGAATAGTTTAAAATATAGTAAGTAGAGTTTATCCCTAAATTGAGATGGATCAATATAGTATAGGTTTAAGAATATAGAAATGAATAAGAAAAAGGGTGATAAATATATACATAGTAGGTCAATTAATTTCAAAAATAGATAAAAACTAACATATGCTAAAAATTGTAAGTACATTTATACTGATTGATATTACAATAAATAGAAAACAAGAGTACTTATCTAGTTTACTATGTGCATTTAGATTTGATGTGGAACATTATATAAATATACTAAGTATATATTCTATATCAATCATAAAATTTCATAAATTTTACCTATGTATATTTAAACACTTACATTAACCTTGGATGGTTTCATAAATGCTTCTATCTAACATGGATGTAGGTATCTAGTATGGAATACCTACTAGATCTAGATGTGACCACCTAGGATATTTTGGGTTCTATGTCACCTTCACTCTAGTGTGTTCAGATATAGGTCATGAGTTATCACTCCTTTTCAAATAAAAAAACCCTAATCCTTCATATTCATATGACTATGAGAAAAATAGGTGAGTGGGTTCATAGTGTCAAGCTAACCCTAAAGACCCATCTATCAATGGGTTTTACCTACATATCCATTACTTAAAAGAGGGTCTTAGACTAGTTTAATTCTCCCATAATGTGCTATATTGTGTGTGTACATGGGTGTAATATGTGTAAATTAAGTATAATAGTGACTATTAGCAACCTAATTTATACTCTATGAAGGAGAGTGTTCAATTCTACTTCAAACTTGGACTAACATGAGAATTGCCTAAAGGCTGTGGGTGACCTTATAATTAGAATAGAGATCTAGATTATGGGGATAGATCCCTTGGTGAATCCATATTATTACTAATATATTGAAAAGGGATATAAAATTCATAAAATAAACCTATTTTAAGGGATGGTGATGCATCAATGTAAACATTCATCCACTTAATTTAGACTTGTAACAACACTAGTCAACCAGAAATGAACTAAAGAATTATATAAAATAACTCTTGAGAAATAATTTTTAATATGAATGTATTGATGAGTTAATATAACTTGGAGGTGAATGGAGATATGCCTATCTTGAGGCACTTTCAACCACATTACACTCAAAACATGATCATCAAACTTTGACACTTCATACAACCTACATAAGATAACTTATTAGCATAAAGGTATGATAAGGACATGTTAAGGGAGGATTTTTACCACTTATTACATTATAAAAATCATATACACACTATAAACCAATCATTAATAATCTCAAATATTTTATTCATTATTCCAAAAGGTCTATAAAATACAAAACCAAGCATAGTTTCCTCATACCCAGCTGAGGGATTTCAAATCAAGTCCGTAAATCCTAAATATATAGTAAAATAATGAGATAAGGAGAGGGAGAGTGGTATATAAGTGAGATTAAAAATTCCTAAATTACCATAATACACTCATTAATTCATTTGAAAATAGTTACACAACCCTCCAAATGACTCTTTCTATGCATTGATGCTCTTCAATGACCCTTTAGGCATTGAAGTGGGATAATGGAGGTTGTGGTTGACTTTTTCAACCTCTATTGAATAATTATACACCCTTTTTATTAAATACATTATATTCATGGTATTTACAACATCAAAAATATGTAATTAGGCCATCATAAAACATACAATAACATATCCTCATTTTGAGCACATGACCATCATTACACTCCAAACATGATAATCAAACTTTGACACTTCATACAACCTACATAAGATAACTTATTAACATAATTGTGTGATAAGGACATGATAAGGGAGGATTTTTACCACTTATCACATCATAAAAATAATATACACACTTTAAACCAATCATGGATAAGCTAAAATACTTTATTTATTAGTCTAAAAGGTCTATAAAGTATAAAACCAAGCATAGTTTCCTCATACCTAGCTGAGGAATTTCAAATCAAGGCATTAAGACCTAAATATATAGAAAAATAATGAGATAATGAGAGCGAGAGTGGTATATAAGTGATATTAAAAATTCATAAATGACCATAATACACTCATTACTTTATTTACAAATAGTTACACACTCATCCAAATGACTCTTTCTATGCATTGATGCTCTTCAATGACCCTTTAGGCATTGAAATGGGATAATGGAGGTTGTGGTTGACTTTTTAAACCTCTATTTAATCATGATACAGCCATTTTTTAAAAATACATTATCTTCATGGTAGTTACAAAATAAAAAATATGTAATTAGGCCATAATAAAACATACAACAATGTATCCTCCTTTAAAGCATACGACCAAGTCAAGAAACTGACTTCCTTATCCATTATGACCATGAAATTTTCACTTGAATAATTATATTCATTATATATAGGGAATAATATATTTGTATCGATTCATTTCATCAAACATCTATGCCATTGTACAACTTTATTTTTTGACTAAGTATGCCACATATGCCACTAGGCCTAGTTAAATGGTGTTTGTGCTTGAGTGGCCATGGAAAACTATATGAGACTTTAGGATCATATGAAAAAGTGATATTTAGGTATTAAAAAATTAGCATATCATGACATGGGCCTTATTGAGTAGTTCACACCTACAACCTTATCAAACTAGGGTACTAAATCACCTTCTCTCTCATATATGTAGACTGGTTATTTGAAGGAATATTATAGAGGTATTTCTAGGCATATTTTTGAGAATATAATTACTTGGGGAGACAAAAATGTGCCAAACCTTCACTTTCAATGACTTTCATCTACCCAAACAATTATGCACCATGTTCTCTACCCAAATCCTTGAAAAAGAACCCTTTTTTAACAATTTTGTATAATATCCATATGGACCAATACTATGGGCAGGACCTCCCTTGAGTGTAGTAGAAATTTCAGGTGTTTATCTAAGCATTCTAGGGTACTTGAGTGCAATTATCTCCATTTATTCTAAGCCTAGTCTTCAATAAGGTTTATGTGGTTTTTTTGAGGCCAACTATCTTAGCAATGGTTCATAAATATGAGACCTCCAATCCTAAACTTATGGTCATGGATGTTTAGTATATATACCCCCCTAAAACCTTTGACAAGATTTGGTTCCCATGCAGCTAGTGTAAAGAAATATGAGCGTAATTTGGTAGACTTATAGTTTTTTACTAAGAAATCTATATACGCTAAAGTTTTAGTAATGATTCATCAAAGTGGGACCTTGAAACCTACTCTTTCCTCTATTAATTTAAATTAAATTTGGGTGAATAAATTTTTTAAGATCATATTCTTCAATTCCCTCTATGGTGAAATAAGTAAGCATTTGAAATGATGGCTCAAAGTGACTGTTAAGGGATATGTAGTTTGAGTTAGTCTTTAAGATTGAATTAGACCTCATACCTACTTTATCTACTTGAATAATCTCATTAGGAAATTCAAACATATTCTTATACCTTCTTCTATCCTTGGATTTACTTGGGAGGCCTACTTATGCTATTGATTTGAGCATGTGGTCTTTAGGCCCAAGATAGGCTTTTAGGCCTAGTTATCCTTGACTGAGTTTTGAAGGTATAAGTGACATATAGATGAATATATATCCTTAAAACCATTATAAAACCTTTCCAACCTGACTTTTATCCCTCTATAATTTCCCCATCTACCACAACTCCCACTTGTTTCTATTGGCTCAAGTGACTACTTATAGACAATAGTGATAGATTGAGTGTTTGATGGGAGTGTGTTAGCCCTAGGTAGTTTATTTAATTTTTTAATTTGGAGTTAATTAGAATATAAACTCCCATTAAACATGATTTCAAATATTATAAACATACTTTGGGTCATGTCTCTTGCAATTTTGATGCCTACATTCCATACATAGTCAAGCTTAGGGTTTATTTTCACTAGGATTGAGTAGCCCTAAGAATGAGTTTGGTGTTTTTATGCCTCAAAATGAGCTTATTATAACTTTAAAACCTTAATAAATCCTTCTCAGTCACTTTATCATCTATCCTCAATCCCTTAATATCTATAAAAAATGTTTATATCTTTAACCTATATGTATAGGGTTATTTAGGTTTATCTTCTTAATCTAGCACTCAAGGGAATTTTAAATTGAAACTAAGTGTTACCTAATCCATATATTATATAAATACAATTAACATCACCTATTATTATCTCATAAAACCTAATGAATTTTTGGCTTCCATTTTTATCTTCAAAACTCCAAATAGTTCACTTGGTTTCATTATTGACTACTAACAGACTAAGGTTGTTTGAGATAAAATAGTGAATGTTTCCAATGATTTTATAACCTTTATAAAATCATGAATACATAAATCCACTTATAAAAATAATTTATACGAAATTTGGGTACCTGCTCACACCTTTAGAGGTTTCAATACCATAAATTCTCCTAGCACTAGATGTATGCATTAACTATGTGCAGGTATGGTCTAACTATAAATGCACATTGTATGTCTCCTTTAACTCTAGAAAATCATCACTACATATTAACCTCTATTAATCCTATAACTTTATTTTATATTATTTAGATAGGTTTCATCATTTCCTAACACCCTTGCTTTTTTCATCTTACTAGGTTCAAGACCAATTATTTGCCTAGTCAAGTATAGGTGTTTTCATTAGGGTTAGTACTATGTTCTTAGGCTTGAGACCTCACTGTCAACTTACATTTTTATCCTTATTAAATATACTTTAATCTCATAATTATTTAATTATCCTTAATATATCTTTGTTAACCTTCATTCGATGCCTTCTTTTAAGTAGTTGCCTTATAGGCCTGTGTCTATTAGGACTAAGATCAGTCAAACCTGTAGCTAGGTTTCCTTGAATTTGACCAAATTACCTAAAATAATACATTCTTATAATTTTAATAAATATTTTATTTACTTGGATTAATATAAAACTACCATATCTATCTTTAAAGTATTCTCATTCACTTTATGTTCTACCATGGACTATGTAGATTTAGTTAATCCTCTTGGTTGTGTATGACTCTCTTAGAATACCCTTGATAAAGACCAACACTAACCAAAAATTTTATTTTCTCCTTCATGGACTTAAGAGGTGTGTTTTAAAATTGGAATATATACTAAGGATAAATATATTAATAGATTTAACCATACCCCACTTTCTGTGAAATATACTTAGCTGTACTCCATCTTGGTTGCAGGTGAAGATTTACTCCTTAGTAGGGTTTTAGGCTATATAACACAACTTCAAGACTACAATGCTCTTTAAAAAACCTAAAATTGACTAAATCATTATATTAATGATGTGGATGTGGATAATTAATAGTGATATGCATATGATTATAATGGGATATATCAAATTGGAAATGGAGTACTAAGCTTATAACAATGGTTGAATGGTAGTGTGAAAGTTATGAAAATGAAATGAAACATAAGGGGATGGAATGAATCATGAACCCATACTCAAAATATTCTAAAATTATTCCATACATCTCTATGCATATGCCTTAACAAAATATATCATTTTGGAGGTTCTCAAAGAAGCATACACGATGAAAATAGAAACCTAAGATTATCCAACTTACCTTAACATATGTTAAGTGACCTTAAAAAGTATTATGTGAGACTGTGAGAGTGTTAAGGATAGATAGGTGGTTTTATAGGCTATAATACTCTTATGAAGTTTGAGAAAATTGAAAAAAGGAAACTTAACATGAATGAAATATTGGATACAATAACTTACTGTGTCTTGACAACCCTAAATCCACCATGAAGCGTACATTATTTTTATATGCTATCAACCTCAGATATGTGTATTCCTCTCTTAAATACACTATGATGAGAGAGTTATAAATATATATGAATGTAAAAATTTTAAATCAAAGAGGCATGTGTAATATTCAAAACACCCTATTGATCCTTCAACACTATCAACTTTTAGGTGAATGCAAAGAACACTCCATTTTACCATTTAATATTGCTTGTAGACTAAAAATTTAGTAGTTTAGATGTTACTTATCCCTATACACTCACACATGTGGACCAAAAAATTAAGGTATTCATGTAAAATCTCTTCAAGGCCTAAATAATTACGAACAATCATTAGTTTGATCTAATAAGTTAGAAACTCAACAAAACTGTACTACTACTTTTGCCTTGTGCAGATGTGAATGGTGACCAGACCCCTTAAGTTCTTAGAATTTGTTCATAAATTTGGGAATAATAAAACATCAACCAATACCCATGATTTTATGGTCATAGTTCTTCTATTCAATATCTTGAATATTATTTCTCTCCCTTGTATATAATAAGCACAAACTTGAAGTGCTCTTGATATCTAACAATGAACTGAGTAGAGAAAACATATCAATTTTTTTTCATCTCAAGCCTTGAAACATTCTAATCTCTTCACCAAGTGCCTAAAAAAAATATTATTTCAACTCCATATTGTATAAAATTTGGGTTTTAATTAATTTACTATGTCCAACATTTATCCAATTGTTCCAAGTTAGTTCTCAACTCAATACACCTAGGGTAAAAAATATTTTTTCTCATAACACTCAACATTTATCACTTAGTTGTGATGGAATCAATTCACATAAGGCACAAGCCTTATGCACTCACTCGAATCATAGTAGAGAAAGAACTATGGCTCGTATTGGGCTAGTTATGGCATGCTACAAATCATTCTTCATATGACTTAGTTATTTCAAAAATGACATTGGTAGGTTCATTAGTGCAAGATGTTTCTGAATGGATTCTATTGGTTTTTAGGCATGAAAACTATTTAGGGAACTAGTTATAGTCATAGGATCATAAGCCTATATCGAGTTGGTTCTATGATCTCAAGGGTGTAAGATTTTGTATTACTAATCTTAGCATCATTCAAAACTTTGAGGGTTGAATTAAATTCCTTAGATTAAGTTCATACTATATATTATTCTTCTTTTAAGGACATCAAAGCTTAGGTGCATGAATTTTCTTACACTTAGGATATTTTAATAGAGTATGATGATGATGTCATCTTTTACATACAAACACCATCAATGACCTGGACTAGAGCTTCACTCAAATATAACATTAAATTATCATGCTTATATGATTTTAACTACTACAAAAATTACACATTGAAAGGATCTTAGTGAGTCATATAACTAGATTGAACTTAAATAGATGCAACACCATTCTTCATTCATCAAGATTTAAATATAAATCAATATAATTAGAGCCTCAGAAACATCCATGTTAGCTTAAGTTTTAATAGAAATTAGATTACTATGTCTAGAACCAATTCTATAGGGCTTCTCTATCTTGAAGTTGCATTCCTCTACTCACTAGATCGATCTCAGCTTTATAGCCCATAAGAGGATCTTCATGATAAGGTGGAGAGCACACATTGAGTGTTGATCTATAGCCTTAGTTAATCATTTTGTTGACTCCATCACCTTGACCCCTTTACTCTATAGTAACCACATGCAACCACTCAAGAAGATGTTCAAAAAATTCAAGCACAAGTTAAACACCTACCATCTAGCATTAGGTCTATGATGATTCCTAAAGTTGTCACAAAAGATACAAAAATGGAAATCATACCAGGTGATTTCCTCACACCAAGATGTCTACTAAGTTGGTGTGGATCCAAACTTAGCCAAACTAGGGGCCCAACAATACCACATACAAAATTGCTATTCCACTTTCAGACTAGTCTTTTAAAGGTTTTGGTGCATAAAATTTAGGGGTGATCTTCTTTATCTTGATATTAAAGTTATCAAATCCCTTGATAATGAGCTTGAGTTCCTTAGTGGTGTTGTATATATCCATGGAGGGAAAACTAAGAATGAGCACATATATCTTCTATAATTCCTTCTTGAAGGCCTTGAGGTTTACTTTAAATTTTATCACTCTATCTAGGATTTCACCTTGTTCATATACCTTAGTCTACAAAGCATAGAAGAGTGATTCTAGGATTTGTTCCTAGTTTTTTATCTATATACTCAAGGTATTGACCTTACACATTATCTAGGAGTGCTCAAACCTATTTATAATGTATGCCTAAGCCATCAACTCCTCCTTCGCCCCCATTGCCTACTTTAGTCATGCATATATGACTGATGCCTAGTTAGAGAAGCTATAGAAGATGGTAGTGGCTACATATACACCATCTTCAATTTTTATTAAGAGGTATTCTACCTCTTCAAGATCTGAAGCTATCTCCCTTTTTAGTATGATGAATGGGTCCTCTTCTTTTTAGATCTACCTTCAACCTTGGGAGCATTTACTTCACTAGCACACATACCTTATCAAACTTTGAGAGGTTTAATGTTTCAACTCTATCTAAGAGGGATGGATCAGTTGTCTCTATGCACTCATCTAGTTATTACAATTTAAAATTCATGGCCTTTTTTTCCTCTTTTATATCCAAGATGATTTTCTTCCACTTTGAATCCATAACATCATTGATGATGTTCTTTTGTGTGACTTTAAAGTCCATCCAAATGAGTGAATTTTCTAACGTAACTAGGTTCATGGCACAAGAATTTATGAGAAGGGAATCATGCCTTTATTCTATTTTATCTACACCCAATATGGCATTTTATAATACCTCAAAATGAGGCTCATCCATATAACTATCAAAAGTAAATGAGAGATATTAATGCATCCTAATTATGGTAGATCCAGGGGGAATGTATTCAAGCATGTATAAATATTCATCTATCCACCCATTCTATGTCTTTTCTCTTAGGCTTAGCTCTATGACTTCTTATTTTTTGAGGGCTAGCTCCATTTTTTATTCCTCCTCTTCATTGGTGCTAAAAATCTCTTTATAACTTTCCTCTAAAGTTTCTACTTCCTGCCCATGTAGGGGTTCTTCTTTGAACTTGTCCCCTTTGTCTACTTCTTCTTCTCCCTTAGTCCCAGCTTTGCCATCCTCCTAATTTTTTTGGGTCTCCATAGCACTTTTTATTTTCTAATTTTATAAGGTGCCAACATTGCTTTCCTTTTCTTCAAGTGCTCCTTCACTACTTGGGCATGTCTGTAGTGTAGCTTGGTTTGCTATGTTGGTGAAATTGTTAAACACCTTTTCTACCACTTTCTTAGTTGGTTATATGCTTGTGGAAACCTCCTTCTTTTCCTTCTCTTTCTTGGCATTTTCTTCTTGGGAATTCTTCTTCTTATCCTTCCTCTTTTTTACTAGTGTTAAGGTTTTTTCTTCCTCGACCTTCTTTTTATTAGCTCAACTCTATCAATATGCTCCAGATTCATGCCAGAGCCTCTCTTTTATTCTCTAGTACTAGCACTATCTTATTTCTTCCTTAATGTGGCCCATTTTCTTCCACAAGCTTCTCTTTTCCTCCTTAGTTCATGGAGGTTGTGTGGAGGGCTCTTTTGATGAGGCACTAGGTAGATTTCTTTCTTTTCTAAGCATCTTAGTAATATCACCTTAGAGGTTATTTTAGATTTATTTGATGCTAGGATCTTCTCTTAATTTTTGTACAATGTAGACCTTGGTTCCTACTTATTCCTCCTACATCTTCTCATGCACCTTTATTTCTTCATGCACTTCTTCTACTTCCATTTCATCCAAGGTTATTATTGGCATTGTAATGGACCCTTTAGACTTATTTTTCTTCTCCTTCTTGCTGGGAGAAGTAGTCACTAGCATGAAGGTCATGTGCATTTTCTTTAGGGTTGAGGGGCTGGATTATTTATTGGAGGAAATATTTAACCATGGGTGCTCTTGAATTTCTTCAAGTATTTCTCCCCACTTTTTCTAGGAGGATTTACTCTACACTAGTGGCATTAGCTTCCGTTCATCACTGATTTATAGGGGGAGATCATCATTCTTCTCAGGGTCTACACCCTTATTTTTTATCTTCATCTCAGGGTATAACATGTCTATGTGCCTAAATATTACTTCCTTTTGGAGGGGATAGAGGTTAGTGTTATATGAGTCATCCTCCTCATCTATGCTAGATTTTCCTCTTAGGTGTATGAATTAACACTGAACCTAATTATTTCCAAATCCATATCATTTACCATGATGTCTAACTACTGTACATTAAGAATTCTCCTTAGCACATCCTTGAAGTATTTGGTATAAAATGCATAAGGGAGTTTTAGCCAACCTGATCAGTTACCATCTATGAACACCAAGTGCACTACATAAAAGTGTTGCTTAAAAATAAAGGTCACCATTCCAAACATGTTATGAGGGAGCTCATTACAGATGCACCATTCCATCTCGAATGCCTCTATGTATTGGGTGTACCACCCCATCACTCGAGTCTTGTATTTATGGGAGAAGGTGGATGGGAAGGTGAAGTCCTAATACTTTAGTGTTGGGGAGTCCTTATCCACTAGGAAGACCCAAATATTATCTTTGTCACCATTAGGCACAATGATCTCCTCTATCATAATTAAAATCAGCATTGACCCCCACTTGAAGGACTCTCACACCATATGACACTCAAACATGTTACTCACCATTTTCTTAGCAATGAATTTTTCTATGTTCAACTTGACCCCCTGCATCATGTGGTGGGTGATGCATAGGTATGACTTGGTGTTGTTTGTCTACTATCCACTGGGTAATGTTTTAAACTTACAATGCATGTAGTTACCATCATGATCGTGTCCTTTATATCTTTTATAGGGAATTTAAACCATCCTTTGTAATAGCCAAGAAGTTTCATAACCCTATCTACTTATATGTCATCCACCATCATCTATTGGATGTCTACACTAGAGTCTAAGAGCCCAATGATTTTTCCAATTAGTCTAGCTAATAATTGCATGTGCCTCCATAAAAAGTATACATGGTATACATGGATGTTTTATAGGAAGAACTACACAAGTTCCTCAAATTTTCCAAAACATATCAACTCATAGAACTAAGTTACACCAGTGGTTGTAAGTCTGTCTTGGATGGAGACATCAAAAAATGTCATGCCTACTTCTGTCTTGGCCCATGTATCAACCACCTAGTCTTCTGATAGATCTTACACATTTATTGAGGTGTAGTGGTTGTATTATTTTAGCTAGTAGGTGTGCATGAAATATTCCCAGTTATCTCCTACCAAGACCTCCATGGGAAACTACATTTCTTGGGATGATATCTTTTTGAGCACCTTAAGATCAACTACTATGACACTAAACCCTACCATCATCTATCCTTTCTTCTTTTTATTGGATATCTCTTATATCATCTATACCCATTTGTCATCCTTATATTCTTGTGGCATCCATAACTCATCCATTTCTTTCCCATCCTAAATCAGCTAGTGTTGAAGTGCAATCTATTTAGCTTGTCAAAGCCTATAATGTTTTTAGTGCTTCTCACAATCATGGGGTTTGTGACTAAAACATTAGATTTCAAGCTTAATTCATTTTTAATGGTAGTATTGGAGTTACTAAAACATTCTCCTACTTGGTTCTCTCAAAATTCTTTCCTCACAATCCTCCTTTCTAATCTCAATAGGAATACAATCTCCTTCTCTCTACAATCATTCTTGTTTGGTGGCTTTAGGTTATTAGGGTTTCAATCTAGTATCTTTTACTCACTTTGGATCTAATTCAGCTCTATTTATATGCTTAATTTTTCTTAAGGTTTGTACCTAAATAAACTGGCCTTTCACTTCTTTATACCCCTAATTTAACTACCATCTTAATTTTAGGTGAGTAATGGCATGCTGATGCCTAGATTTCTTAGAATTTTATAAAACCCATGAAATCCATGAAAATATGCTACCAACTATGCATTAAACTCATATATTTGTGCCTTTTTCATCACCTCATTAAATGTTTTAAATGTATTTTATATGAAGTGACATGTAGTTTAAGTGATCACTTCCCACCTAACTTTGGGTGGATATTGACTTGTCCTGATGATCTTCCTCCTGCACTTTGTTCACTTTGCATGACCTTCACATTCCTTATGGTAATATGGGAATAATTTATCACATGTGCATGATTCAACCTCAAAGTTTCCATATTCTATTCCTATTGTGATTTAATTTAAAGAATGTTTTCTTTCCTTGATCAATTTCGTTGCTCTTTCATCTCTTGTATTGGTTTGTCTTACCCCATACAAATCCAATACACTAGTCCTCTAGCGCTTCACACTTTAGGTGTCTTATGCACTTAACATATTATGTACATATCTTTCATCTTATGTGCACTTATCATTTTGTGTGCCTCTTTACATCACTTGGTACTCATATATCTGCAAGTTTGACAAACTCCATATTCCCAAAAACTTAGGTGTCTTGCCTCAGTCACTTAGAAAGTATCCGTGCTTGACTCATTCAACTAGAGTAATGTGTGGAGGTGCCATAATAGTTAGCTTGTGGGCCTAAAAGTACCTTGGTTATTCACTCATCACCAATACAACATAAAATAACATAAAATATAAGTAGATGTTTGGCTTGTGCCAAACTTTATTTAGGTCAACATAACACAACCAACTTATGACATTGAAGTTAGTGTCTAAGGGTGTAAGTGACATATTATTGCCTATAAGGCTTTAATCAGTTACCACTAAAATGCCTAGGGAGCATTTCACCTAAAAATATATGTAGCTTGAATGCACTAGTTTTCAATATGTTATGGATGACATATCGACCCATCCACATAATTTATAGACTTTTTGGGTACTTGAGGTAGTTGAAGTCATAAATAAATCCCAATGCTCCTTTAATTAGTACCTTGTGCTTAATATGATTATCATGCAACAAATGTTGGCATGCATTCTCTATCTATTAGATCAACTTTGATTGGTAATGCACCTCATCCAAGCACTCCAAGTCCTCCAACCTTGTACTTAATGATTCTTGGTCATTTAAATGACCAATAGTGCAAAGTATAATGATAGAACCATGAACTCCATTGGTAGAGCTAGCTCAGTGCCAAACATCAGTTAAAATAGTATAGCATGTTTAGGCACTTGTAGGTTGTGTGAGATGCCTATAATATTATAGACACTTGATCATCCCAATATTTATGACCAACATCACATATATTTATGA
This sequence comes from Torreya grandis, assembly GCA_037957365.1. Lineage (NCBI taxonomy): Eukaryota > Viridiplantae > Streptophyta > Pinopsida > Cupressales > Taxaceae > Torreya > Torreya grandis. Next base: position 854,919 of record JARHVA010004970.1, read on the forward strand.
GACACATTCCCAATATATTTTTGAATTCCTTAGTGGTGCCATTAACTTATGGATGATAAGGGGTGGTCTTATGGTGTGTCACCATGTAATCTATTAGTGGGATTTGAATAGTTTCATTATTGAAGTGTCTTCCTCTATTATTATTCAAACTAAGTTGGCATCCATAATGACTTATGATGTTATCCCATATGAACCTTATGGAAGTGGTGGTTATGCAATGTTTGGTTGGTTATACCTTAGCCCACTTTGTGAAATAATAAATGGCTATTAAAATGTATTTTGTACCTATGTACCTTGTTATGGGAGTGATAAACCCAACAAAATCAATGTCCAATTTTTCAAATGGTACTTGGGTAAAAATAGGGATGAGAGGAATTTCATTCTAATGGTTGGGCTTCCTTGTGTGCTATAATATGTCACATGCCTTGGCATAATCCTTTACATCTTGGAATAAACTTGACCACCATAAGCCTAAGTGCAATACCTTGTGCACCATTACATCTCCAATATAATGCCCAACTTCTATTCCTTCATGTACCTCATATAAAATGGAGTCCCTTTCATGTTCAAAGACACATCAGTGTAAGACTTCATCTCAACCTAGTTTATATATTTCCCCAATAATGAGCTAAAAAGGGGTGGCATGAAGTATGAGATATTTATTTTATTTTGTTATCATAGTTTGGGGCACAAATTTTGATGTTAAAAAAGTGACTATCTCAACCAAATCTTTAGGGACACACTAGACTCTATATATTTTCACATACAACATGTCATCCTAGATCAGCATTGTTGTATCATCAGAATTGATGTAGGATAGATGGTCTGGGGTTGAGTTCTATTTTATAAACTTGATGACAACTGATAACTAAAAATATTTAAACAAAACTATCCATCTACAAATCCACCCATATAGGATGGGCTTGTTCATGAGGTACTCAAGCACCTCATCATCCATGGAGAAGATGAATGGTGTCACTAAAAAGTATTACTTATATTTTTTTAGGGCATAGACCATGGACAACACTTCATGCTTAGTTATTGTATAGTTTTACTTTTTTTGGGTCAATTTTATTCTTACGAAAGAGATGGTATGATCTATTTTACATTCACTAGGTTATGCCAAAATGGAACTAATTTTAGATCTAGATGTGTCTACATGGACATGAAATGGGTTCATTCAGTCAATAAATTGTAAAAAGGTGCACTATCCAATTTGAGCCTTAGAGTTTCAAAGGCATACTCTTTTACTACACCCCAATATAATGGTCCATCCTTACACAAGAGCTTCTCTAGCAACACCACAATCTTTTCATAACTCCATAAGAATTTACTATAGTAGATATAATGGCCTAAAAATTCATGAAAATATTTTTGAATTGATAGGGTATGGAGTTAAATTATTATTATAATCTTTATGGGATCAATGAACAGACCATTTTTATAGACAATGTGCCCAAGCACGGTTCTGAATGGTGTTACAAATGCACACTTATTGAGGCTTAAGGATATCTATAGATGCTTAGTATACCTTTCAAACATCAAATGTGGGTTATCATAATGGTCCTTTACAATCCCATATATAGTCCATTCATCTAGGTATACTTGAAGGAACTTGTGGATGAACTCCTTAAATGCAATGATCACCACTCTAGAGAACATGATTGATACATTCTTGAGTCCAAAGATAATCATGCTATAATTTATATAACCCTATGTAGTCATAAAGGTTTTTTTTGGATTGTCTCTCTCTTCAACATAGACCAAATGGTATCTAAAGAACCCACCAGTGAAAGTGTAGATCTCACATCCTATAATGTCATCCAAAACTTCATTGATAAATAGAGTTGGGAAGGGGTTAGTGATGTAGATGGTGTTAAACATTCTACAATAAATACAAATGAAAATTAACCTATCCTTATTTATGCTAATCACTATGGTTATCACCCATTTGTATTCCTATACTGAGTAGATAACACCTTTGACTAGCATACCATTAATCTCGATCTTGACCTTGGCATGAAGATTGGGGTTCATTCTATGCAGGTGCTTCTTGATAGATCTTGTACCATCCATTAGATTTATGCTCATATTACTAAGGGATGGGTGTATGCCCTTCATGTATTGATGATTTTGAGGGAACAAGTCTTGTAACTCCTTCAAGAGATCCATAATTCATGTCAATTCTACAACAAACTAGTATGTGCCCAGAGTAACCATCATTGATTCCCCTTCTACATTGATGTCTACCTTGGTAGTATTGAGTAGTGTGTAGTAGGACTCATTCCTTTCCTAATATGAATCCTAATCTTTCCTACTCCCCTTAGTTATCTCTATGAAAATATGAGTCATGTCTTCTTTATTGAGGGTGATATCCTCTATTTGGTGCACTAGTTTCTTCTTCTCTATCAAGGTCATCTAGTTGTGTTCCTTCGATGTTTCATCATATTATCCACTTAAGTCACTATTGAGTGCCTAATCCTTAAATAAATTATAGAGTGTAAATCCTTTTACCATAAACATGTCCTTTAGGTTCTCCTCTAATATTGTAGTGTCCTTGAACACTGCCCTTCAGATTACTTATATTGGCTCAATCAATTTTAGGTTCTATGAAGAAATGGAAAAGGTGTGCATGAACCTCTCTTTGAGCACATCCCAATTTTCTATCTCTCAGCACATCTCATTGACAACATACCATGCTCACACCCATGTATTTAAGGTTTTATAGAAGGAATGCACCCATAAGTTCATTGGATTATTTGGGCCATAGTCAATCCAAGTTTATTCACACAAGTGTACATGTACTATTGGGTTTAAATAATAAGAGTATGGGAAAATGTATATGTATTCATTAATTTTCCTATATTTGGTGCATATTTTTGATTTCACATCTTTCCAAATCAATAAACTAGGACTTTACACTACCCACCAATGAGTGGCAATGTCTTTAAAGTATACACTAGTGTGCCTATTATGTCTACTTCTTTTAGGATGCATGAATCGAGGTCATAAACATATTATTCCATATGATTTATCCCCTCATAACTTGGGAGTATGGTGAGTTTACCTTTTCTCAAGAATAATGCTCTATTTCCCTTATTTCTATTGGAAGGGACCCATCTCTTTGAAGTGTGATCAATTTGGACCCAACTAGTTCTCATAGGTCTCAGTGCCTTCAATCACTAAACAACACCTTTAACTAGTCATATCATAAGCTTATTAAACCCATCAATCAAAAGTAATGTCAATGATGTCCAAGGTTGACTATCCATCATCCCAATAAAGCACTCCTTGGTCATTAGGATGTAGAGTCTTGGCACCTTGCACTATGATGTTATAGATATAGGGGATCCTTAGTCACTTAAGAGGGGGATCACTACCCTCTCCTTGCCATTTTCAAAAATCATATAATGCTTTTTTAAATGCATATCAACATTATTCACATAGCACCATAGGCTTCCCAAGAGTTCTAGATAATCATCTTATTCACCCAAATCGATTAATTTAAAGTCATCATGGATCTCGACACTCATGATATCTACAATGATTGTTTTAGAATTTTGATAATTTATGTCATAAATTTATTGGCCATAAAAATTACATGAGGGGAAGGCCTCAAATTTGGCCTACCCATATTTTCCCATGCATTTTTTTGGTAAAATATTGAGCTCAATGCCTATCTCCATGAGGAATTCCCATATAGACCATCCATTAATGGTGATAGTCATTAGGAGTTCTTAATCATACTCTACATTTTATGTATGCCTAACTTCTCATGCTCTTTCCATGCATGGCATAACAAATTCAAATGGATTATGTCTTTCATGTTCTAAAATTAAGTTACTTAAGAAGGGAAGCATCCCTTCTATATGTAGAAGGTGTAAGTTCATTGTTACCTCTTGTACCTCAGCCTCTTCACCATCTTGATTCTTATGAGAGGTAGTAGCTTGTGATTCTAGGTCTCATACTAGTTGGAGTTCCACTTACAAGTTCTAAATCACACTCATATCCTACTGCAATACATCTTTCTAGCATGTAGGGTCCTTATTAGGCATAACTTTGGGTTTAGGCCATGTTATACACTCAGTGCATCTCTATTCCCCATATTTTAAGTGCAACTTATGAATTGTAAAAAACTATCAACTAAGTGGTGAATCCACTATGAGTAGTTGCGTATACTTTGATTGGTTTTGTGTGGGTCAGTTATGCCTTCAAAGTACACTTCTCCATTTTTGGCTCACACTTGATCATTTTTGTGCCCTTATCTATGCCAGGTTGGCCTTAGGTTAATTTCTTGTATAAGTTATGGCATTCCTCAATCTTTTGTGTCCCTCGATAATACCCACATGTTGGATGTGTAGAGAAGTTACACTGATAGTTCTCAATCAAGTTGCACTTGTAACATGATCATGATGGGAATCTTCCTCCAACACATCCTCCATCCCACCCTCTAGCACATTTTTATATTTCATAACCTAAATTATATTGGCCATAGCCATTATTTCCTTTGGTCACCTACCCTATGGCTACTATAGTTGCCTACATAGTGCCTCTCTCTATGTTTTCATAAATTGCATTGATCATGTAGTAATTAGTTGTGGTATGGGTGTAGGCATCACACAATTGATAGTAAAGGGTTATGTTAACCTGACTAGTGTATTAATATAAAGGATAGTTGTGAACATCGTGTACTTCATAACAAACCTCACAACATAAAAGTAATGTACACATATTCCTTTAAGGAAAGTTGTTCCTATTGTGTACTTCTATCTTGAAATCAGTGCACCATAATATATTTTGAGCATCTTGTGATGAATTAGCAATCAATTTCTAAATTTATCTAGCCATGGATGAAATCTACACCTCCATGAATGGGCTAATGCTAGTATCAACACTTTTGAGTACCTCAGCTCTGAGAAAGGCTTAAAGTGCTTCATGAGGTTTGGTGAATGTCTTCATGGATAGTGCTCTTCAGAATGGTACTATCGATCTTCTAAAGAACCATTGCACATTCTGAGAGGCGTGAATGTCATACGGAATCTTGGAAATAAGTGTCTTGATTATAACATAATATAGGTACACAGTTTCAAATAAAACTTGATTGATTTATTTAATCATGACAATGCTCTATTGCTCAAACTTAGGTATGTCAAATTCCTTTAAGAATGCTTCCTTTAAGGTGTCGTAGTCAATAATAACCTAGTTTGAGTCAAATTTCCTATACCAAGTATGAGTGTGATTGATAAAATTTATTATGAACTATGTTGCCTTACAATCTGATTGGGTGATACCCTAAGCATGCCATTGTAGTTCACATTTTAACACATTATCTATAGAATTTTCCATACTATGGTATTTTGATAAGTGCATGGCCATATCATCATAAATTTTATACAAGGGGGTGTTAGCATTTGAGGCACTTATCCCTTGTTACTTATCCTAGAAATGGTACTCTAATGCCTCCAACCATTGGGTTAGGCATTGGTCCTATTATTACTATCGATGTTGAAGATGATGAAGGAAACTTGTGGCACTGGGCTACTTCTTGTGGGTTATTGCCCAATCTACATAGCTAACATTAGCTAAACTAGAATTCTTAAATTCACATTCTATGTTATTGATCTAGCATCCAAAGGCCTAGAGATGTCCTCACTTAACTCTTCATAAGGAAAAAATTAGTCAATTAATAAATTATAATTAAAGTATAAACAATGGTCAAAGTTAATGTGGATAATAGGGTTAGTTGTCACTCTTCTTTATTCACATGGGGGATCTAGTGCATGAGCTAACATTACAAGTTCAAAGGGGGTAGGTGATTTCAACACATTTTCAATGGTTAAATTATGTAGAGACCCTATGTATTCTTTACCTATCAATATTTGAGATCAATCTATGGCTTCATTATTCCTTTCCTCATGCTATTATAATTTAATATATCCTTCACCATACCCTTCTCATTCACTACAAGTTCTCTCAACACTTCCATGTTCTAGATCTTCCATCAACCTATGCCTTATCTTGTTATGGTTCTATTTCCTAAGCTCTTGGGTGTCAATCTACTCATACCCTTATATTACACTTCACCTATATATCCCCTTCTTCCTCATTACACTTTTCATATGTGAAATGACTTAGCCTTCCATTCTCACTATTTAAAATCATAATCCACCTTTAGTTTTCAAAAATCTACACTAAACTCTCACAAATGTACCTCTAAGCTCATGAAAAAATTTATATTATGCTTCCTTAGGGTAGGAGTATGTTAACACTATAAACTCAAGCATATAACTATTCAACACTCCTTTCCACCATTTGTATACAACTCTAGTCCAAGTGGCATCTAAGTTATCAAGCTTCTCTAGGCATTATTTTATCCACTTAAGGCCCTATCTATAGATTTAACTTCTATGGGTTGTATAGGTAGTCGAACATTGGTACACATGCTCAAATAGTTCACAAAAGAAGACCTCATAAAGAGCATCATACAAGTTGTTTTGAACCCACTTTCTCAACTTTTTTCCTTTATGAGATGGATGTTTTAGTGTAAATATATCTTCCACCCATTGCATCTAATTTTTTATGTTCTTGAGGGAGAGTTAGAGCATTGTTATGTTTCACCATTACAAAAATAAAATTCAACACAAGTCTCATCAATAAAACCAAAATATTGTAAAAAAGTTGGGTTTTAATTCATTTAATCTATCTAATGTTTATTTGGTTATTCCAAGTCAGTTATCAGCTCATTACAACTAGGTGATAATAATTTTTGTTCCCATAGAGCTCAGCATTTATCACTCAGCTTCACTAGCATTAATTCACATAAGGTAGAAGCCTTATGGGCTCACTTGAATCACATCAAAGAAAGAACCATGGCCTGTATTGGCCTATTTGTTCCATGCTATAACTCATTCTTCATAGGACTTGGTCATTGAAACAATGGTGTTGGTATATTCATTAGTGTAAGTTATTTCTAGGTGGAGTCTATTGGTTTATAGGCACAAAACCTATTTGGGTAACTAGTTCTAGGCATAGGAGTGCATGCTTATATAAATTTGGTTATATTATCTTAAGGGCACAAACCTTTATGTTACAAATATTATAATCATTCAAAACTTTTAGGGTTGAATTAAATGCTTTAGATTAAGTTCATACTATATCTTATGCTTCTTGTAAGGACATCAAAGATTGGGTGCATGACTTTTTTTACACTTAGGATATTTTAGCAGAGTATGATCATGACATCATCTTTTACATAGGGATACCATTAATGACCTTGACCAGATCTTTGATTAGACATAATATTTATTTATCATGATTATATTGATTTAACTAATATCATATAAACATTGCACATTCAAATGATCTTAGTTAGACATATAACCAGATTGAACTCAAATGAATACAACACCATTCTTCATTCATCAAGATTTAAATATAGAGTAGAGTCCATACCTATAAAATAGCTTAATTATTACCTATACTACTAAACCACCCTGTGGCTCATAAGCTAGTTTTGGCAATACAATTTGAGCCTCAAGGGCTTCCATGTTAATCTTAATTTTTAATCGTAGTCATATTACTATGTTTGGAACTGATTTTGTAGGGCTTCACTATCTTGAAGTCATATCCCTCTAATCACTAGATCAAGCTTGACTTTATGTCCCATAGGATAATTTTAATGCCAGGGTAGAGAGCACACACTAGGTGTTGAGCTAGAGTCTTGCTTGATCAATCAATAGGCTCCATTACCTTACACCCTTTACACTACAATTACCACATGTAGCTACTTAAGAAGATGTCCTAAAAAACCAAGCACCAATTAATTGCCTACCAATTAGTGCTAGGTATATGATGATTCCTCCACTTGTTGCCTCATGTTAAGATGTTTGTTGAGTTGGTGTAGATCCATACTTATCTATAATAGGGGCCCAACACTCCATGAGTTCTCTTGAGCAAATCTATACTATATGGATCTTTACCACCTAAAAATACTATTGAATCTTAAAAATTCTCCTCCATTTATTCATGATTCAATTTAAAATCACCATTTTATGGAAATATGAGTGAAAATGTGGGTTAAAAGGCATCCTAAAATAAGTAACACAATTTTGAGAGCAAAAAGGGAGATCTTTTCATGCATGTGAATCTACTTGATGGCAAAACAATGTTCTAGACTCATAGAGGGGATAATTTCAAAGCCTAAAACTATTTGACTAAAGAAATATAATGACCATGAAGATGATTAAAGATCTTATTTCTATTTTATTGTCCTTTTGAGATCAAAATTTTTCATTTCAAGACCAAAACCTTTCTTTTAGACATCATAGATATAGCTTCAAAAGGAGATTTGCTAACAAATATCTCAAGAGTACCTCGTAGCTTCCTAAAAAGCTTCAATTTGTATTTTATGTATCTTCGTCATACTTTAAAATCTTATAGTCATCCCCATACCTTGCATATACTGAATACATTCCAAAAATATCATGGTGAATCATTAGTTTCCACCTCCCACCATCCCCATTAAAAAACTCTAGATTATTAAAACCACTTCAATCCATTGCCAAAGACCTCCAAACATACTCAAACATCATGAGGATACTTGACACCATTTGAGATAGAGATATGATAATGAAAATACATTGGGACTTACTCCCTTAATATGATAGTAAATGACATGATGATGATCAATCATATCTCCTAAGGACCCAAGACATCTAAGATATATGATGATCATAAGCAGACTCTATGACACCTCTAATAGTGTTGAATGACTTCAAGAAGTAATTAGGAGACATCATCACTTAAGATATCACCATGTAGAGGCTTAGGTGTGTGAAATTAATTTTTTTTGGTTATAGGGGTTGGAATCTATCCTTGGGAGGCTAAATTACTAACATTTATGTTGACTAGCAGGGGTTGACCAGCCTACTAGTGAAGAGAACCCACTAATTTTTTATGGTAATGATGACAAAATCATGATAACATGGATATAATGAGTACCCTCTTGTACTCCAAAATAATTTTTATAACTTTATGACACCTCTAATACTACATAAAAATAACATGACTCAAATAGAAACAACCAAAGATACACAAACTACACCTAAAAAACATACCTAACCTAAGGAAAACAATAAGACAAGAAAACAAAACAACAAGGTAGAAGACTAATTGTGTTGACCACTTATTAAAACAAGATATCAAACATGAAAACAACTAATTTAAAATTAGATTCTTTCCTCTAGGATCAAATGGAAAACTTGTTTGATCACTATGGCACCATGAGGTCTATTAACCATGTCTTATTTTGATTCAAATCTGGCATTGCTCACTAGATGAGGGATCCCACTTAGAGTTATGGGAATTGGTATGTTCATGACCTCTTAGGTTGTAATTTGGATCCCCATCCTCAATTCATAGGTAAATTAGTTAGGTATATGAGTCTAACACCCAATCATACTCATTCCATAACTATCTTCCTTTCATGATTAACCTCATCTCTACCTCAGTCATAAGCTTCTCTCTATCTACCATGTCTTGGTTTGTGATTTCAATCTACTCCATATGGGATGGTGACTTGTCAAGACCTTCATAATAGACATATTTAAATTCATGAGGAATGCTAAAAGACAAGATATCCTCACTTATTTTTCATTTAGGATTATCAACCTGAGTTACTACTTTCACAAACACTTCATCATTCATTCCATCATCTTAGGCCTACTCTTCTTGTAGACAACACTTGATAGGGTCAATAGTTAATTAATATTCAATATGTTCTATAGGAAGTGTGAGTCCTTGAAGGGTATTATATTCATTGAAAATGTTCATGTATTACTACCAAATGTCATCATTGTCACCTTGACACTCTATGCAATCATGATCATACTTCAAACTCTCATCAACCATTAGGGTCTCATGCCTATCAACAACTCATCTTAATGGTCAATAATTGGTCCTTCATCTTTAATGAAACTATAATCTTCTTGAAAACATACATTTTCTTAGATGTTTGGAGAATTTATAAGGTTTTCACCTTGCTTTTCATTTACTATAAGTTTAATAGATACTTCACTTTCACACTCATTAGGGTTATCATGACAAAGAATGGTTTCCATGTCATCAGGGAGCTATTGGGAACCATCTTCTTCTCTTCCAATTTAAGTGTCTTCTTCTTGTAACTTACCTTTCACCCAATAAAACCTCTTAGAGTTCATCTTATTTTTCAATGTGAAAGATGGATATATATGTATCCTTGGCAAGGGGTGTTCCAAAGGTGATTTCCTCTTCTTTCTATCTCAAGTCATTCTTAGATTCTATCACTACAGTTGTTTCTTATTCATTTCTCTCATAAAAACAATCTCCTTCTCAAGGAATGGTAAGGTGGATCCTTAAAATAACTTAAGAATATGAGTAAAATACAATGGTTTTGTAGATGATTTATCATGATCATTAAGTTATCCATCTTTGACAACCATAATTTCCTTTTTCTTCTACACATTGTCTTGAATAGACCTCCATGAGGGGAAGGCCTTAAACTTTTTAATGATATCAAACTTGTTCTCCACCTTAACACTTTGGATTATACTTGACTCATATTCTCTTCCTTTTAACTATTGAATTTTTTTCCAAGTTATAAACTTGGATGTATGAACTTCTTATTTTGTATTTGTTATGGCCTTGGATCATGAAACTCAGCCTTATGACACATTTTTCTCCCTTTTTGAACTCTCTCTTAGATATAAATATAATTAATAAAAGTAGGTAAGGATTATAATGAACTTTTAGGAATTTGACACATATTTATTTGACACTCTTAAGAAGAGAAATGCATATCAATGGAGGACTAATGTTAAATGAAGGAGGGAACATGTTGCTAGTAAGATTGGGCTTATCATCTCTCATGGACTATCAAATTCTCTTCAATTCTTGAAACTAAACCACTTATGTCAAGCATATCACCATTGAATCTTGAATGAACTTCTCTCATGAAAAAATCTCATTCTTTCTTATCATGTTGTAATGAAGTTCTCAAGCTCTCAATCTCATGCCTAGGGATTTCTTGTCCATAACTTCTCAAGGTGTTAATCCTCACCATGTTTTTTTCATATCAATTTTTTTTTAAAGTTTGATATGGACTAAATTTGAATATGAGTAGGCTTACCAAGAACATTATGATGTTTCCATGGATAATTAGGTTTAAAATTAGGTTGATAAAGAGGTGGATGAGGCTCACAATGGGGTTGGTAATCTTGGTATTGAAAAGGATCATAGGCCCGATAGGAGTTATCATATTATTGAGAAGGGTAAATGTAAGGTTAGTAAGTTTAATAATAAGGTTGATATGAGTTATAAGACTATTGATAAGGAGGTGTGTAATATAATTCTACCCCATATTTAACCATCATTCTTCATAAGACATGAAAATCAAAGAAACTATTAATATAAATTATTCTTACTATGAGATGATGACCCTGATCATGAATTTTTGATTGCAACATGTCCTATGAGTTCTTGAAGCTACTTGTGAGAGCTAGGATACTAATGTGAATGCTTAAATGATTGAATCTAGTGCCAATGAGCATGCCAAAACTATTAGAAACCTACGATGCACCTTGTGAAGGAGAGTGTTCAATTATGCTTCAAACCTAGACTAACATGGGAATGGCCTAAAGGTTGTGGGATAACTTATAATTAGAACAAAAATATAGATTATGGGTATAGATCCCATGGTGAATATATTTGGATCATTTTACTAAGACATATTTTTTTTTGGTGAAAATGGATAGATAATGCTAACAATAAATTTACTCTAAGGGATATCGATACACCAATGTAAAGATTCATCCACTTAATTTTGACTCTTAAAAACACTAGTGAACTAGAAATGAATTAAAGCACTATCTCCAATAAGTATTAAGTGACAATATTTAATTTTAAGGTAATTATGAGTGAATATAACTTGGAGATGAAGGGAGAGAGGCCTATCTTAATGAAATTTTAACCATATTACACTCGAAACATGATCATCAAACTTTGACAATTAATATAACCTGCATAAGATAACTTATCAACATAAAGGTGTGACAAGGATATGTTAAGGAAGGATTTATACCACTTATAACATTTGAAAAAACATATAAACATTTTAAACCAGTCATGGAGAAGCTGCAATAGTTTATTCATTAGTCCAAGAGGTCTATCAGGTATAAAACTAGATAGAGTCTCTTCATACCTAGTTGAGGGATTTCAAATCAAGGATTTAAGGCCTAAATATATAGAAAAATAATGATAGGAGAGGGAGAGTGGCATATAAGTGATATGGAAAATTCATTAATGACCATATTACACTCATTACTTTAGTTAAAAATAGTTACACAGACCTCCAAATATCTCTCTCCATACATTGAAGCTCTTCAATGACCATTTAGGCATAGTGGAGGTTATGGTTGACTTTTTCAACCTATATTAAATCATGCTACACCCATTTTTGGTCAAATATCTTATCTTATTGATAGTTAAAACATCAATGAGATGTAATTAAGCTATCATAAAGCATGCAATAGTCTATCTTCCAATTGAGCATATGACCAAGTCAATAAACTAACTTCTTTCTCCATTATGATGATGAAATGTGCACTTTATTCATTTAAAGTATTAATTATATATATATATATATATATAATATTTTTATTTAATCATTTCATCATACCTCTACACCATTTTCTAACATACTTTATTGACCAAGTATGCCAAATAGGCCATTGGGCATAGCTACATGGTGTTTGTGCTTGAGTGGCCAAGGAAAACCTCTATGAGACACTATGATCATATGAAAAAGTGAGATTTAAGTTTGAAACAACATCCCATGTCATGGCATAGTCCTTATTGAGTAGTTCACACATGTAACCTTATCAAACTAGGTGAATAAATCACCTTCTCTCTTATATCTACAAATTGGTTATTTGGAGGAAGCTTAGAAAGGAATTTCCAAGAATAATTTTGAGCATATAATGACTTACGGAGACAAAAAAAGTTCAAACCTTTAATTCTAATGATTTGCATCTTCTAAATAGTTATGCACTCTATTCTCTACCTAAACCCTTAAATTACCCTTTCTTGATAATTTTGTACAATATCCATATGGATCATTACTATGGGTAGGACATCCTCTGAGTTTACTATATGTTTTAGGTGTTTAACTGATAATTATATTGTGTTTGAGTGAAATTATCTGCATTTCTTCTAAGCTTGGTCTATAGTAGGGTTTATGTAAGGTTTTATAGGTCTACCATCTTAATAATGGTTCATAAAGATGAGACCTCCAATCCCAAACTTATGGTCATGTATGTTTAGTCTATAAACCCCCCTAAAACCCTAATAAACTTTAATTTTCATTTCACTAGTGTGGAGAGATATGAATGTAAACTGGTATACTTGTAGTTCTTTACCAAGTAGTTTGTGTAGTCTATAGTCTTAGCAATGATTCATAAAAGTGGTAACCTAAAACAAATTATATGTTTCATTAATTTAAATTAAGTATTGGTGTATAACTACTACTAAGATCATATACATCAAGTCCCTTTGTGATGAGATATGTAAGCATTTGAAATGATGGTTCAAAGTGACTATTAAATGCTAAGTAGTTCAAGTTAGTTTTCAAGATAGAAATAGAATTCATACTTGATTTTATTTGTTGTATAAATATCATTAGGACCTATAACCATCTTCCTACACCTTCTCCTAGATTTGGATTTTCTTGGGAGGCTTGCTTATGCTACTGAGGTGAGCATGGCCTTTCTAGGCCTAAGATAAGATTTTAGGCCTAATTAGTCTTAACTATTTTTTTAGGTTCTAAGTGACCTGTAGATGAATTTATAGCCTAAAATCCATTATAAAACCTTTTTCATAACTTTTATCCTTCTATAATTTCCCTAGCCACCATAACTCCCACTTGTTTTCATTGGTTTAGGTGAATGCATGTAGACAATAGTGATAACATGAGTGTTTTATGGGAGTGTGTTAACCCTGAGTGGTTTATTTACCTTTATAATATGTATTTAATGAAGTTATTAACTCCCATTAAATATAATTGCATATCCTAGAAACATACCTGGGGTTATGTCTCTTACAATTCTGATGCCTACATTCCTTACACAATCAAGCTTAGGGTTTGTGTTTCACTAGGCTTGAGTAGCCCTAAGACTGGGTATGGTGTTTCTTTGCTTCCAAATAATGTTTTTATAAATTAAAAACCTCAATTATACATCATTCTCACTCACTTTATCATATATCCTCAATCCCTTAGTAGCCATATAGTATGCATATATCTTTAACCTACATGTACATGCATGTTTAGATTTTTCTTCTTAAGCTAGCCTTTAAAGGCATTTTGACTTGAAACTTAGTGTTACCTATATTAATAAACTTAACATAACCTATTATTTTCTCATAATCCCTAATTAATTCTATGCTTCCAATCTTATATTCAAACCTTCAAATAGTTCACTTGATATCATTATTGACTGTTAACATATTGAAGTATGTCTATGATAAAATAGTGAATGTTTCCACTAATTTTATAACCTTGAAAAGATATTTAATACATAAATAAAATCACCATAATAATTTTTATAAATTATTAGATCCTATCCAAACCTTTAGAGGTTTCAAAACCATAAATTCTCCCAACACTAGTTGCATGCATTGACTATTTGTAGGTATGGGCTAGTTGTAGATGAACATTGGTTGTCTCCTTTAGTTATATAACCTCATCACTAATACATAACCTATATTAATAATTTATGTTTTTTTAATTATTTTAATAGTCTTCATCATCTTCTAACACACTTACTCTTTTATCCTTATTAGGTTCAAGACCAACTATTTGCCTAGTCACCTATAGGTTTTTTCATTAGGGTTAGGACTATGTTCTTAGGCTTGAGAACTCACTTTAAATTACCTATATGGGATTATTAAATATATTTAATTATAAAAATGTTTTATTTATCCCTCATATATCTTTTTTAACCTTCATTGTATGCCCTCTTGTAACTAGATACATAATAGGCACGTGTCTATTAGGACTGAGATCGATCAAACTTGTAGCTAGGTTTTATTGAATTTACACACATTCCATAAAATCATACATTCCTACCATTTCCCTTCATATTTTATTAAATTATATTTATATAACAATTTCACCTCTATCTTTAAATCATTCTCATTCACTTTGTGTTCTGCCATGGACTATGTAGGTTTAGTTAAGCTTCTTGGCTGTGTATGACTCTCTTAGAATACACTTGATCAAGACCAATACTAATTAACAATGTTATTTTCTCCTTCAAATCCTTAATATGTTTTTTTAAACTTATAATATATATTAAGGAGCAATATATTCATAGATTCAACCATACCCAACTTTCTATGTAATATACTTGATTGTACTCCATCTTGGATGTAGGTGAAGATTTAATTGTTGATAGGGTTTTAGGATATATAACACAACTTCAAGACCATGATGATCCTTTAAAACCCTAAAATTTACTAATACATTGGATTAATGATGTGGATCTGGATAAGTAATAGTGATATGTATATGATGATAATGGTATATATGAAATTGGAAATGGAATACTAAGCTTACAATAATGGTTTAATGGTAGTGTAAAAGTTATGAAAATGGAATGAAACATAGGAGGATGTAATGAATCATGAACCCATACTAAAAATAGTCTAAAAGGATTCTAGATATCTCTATGCATATGCCTTAACAAAATATATCATTTTGGAGGTTCTAAAAGAAGCATGCATAGTGAAAAGAGAAACCTAGGATCTCCAAATTACCTTAACATATGCTAAATGGCCTTAACATATACTAAGTGAGATTGTGAGAGTGTTGAGGATAGATATGTGGTTTCTAGGCTATGATAATTTGATGAAGATTAATAATATTAAAATAAGGACACTTGCCATGAATGAAACATTGCATATAATGACTTATTATGTTTTGACAACCTTGAATCCACCATAAACAAAACATTATCCTTATATACAATAAACCTCAAATTTATATGCAGCCCTCTCTTGGAGACACCATGAGAGAGTTATAAATATATATGAAAGTTGAAATTTAAATCAAAGAGGCATGTACAATCTTGAAATCACCCTATTAATCCTTCAACACAATCAACCTTCAGGTGAATGCAAAGAACACTCCATTTTACTATTCAATCTTTCATTCAGACTATAGATTTGGTAGTCTAGATGCTTCTTAGCCCTATAGACTCACACACATGGACTAAAATGTTGAGGGAATAATGAAAAGTCTCTTCAAGGTCTAAAGAACTATGAAAAATCATTAGTTGGATCTAACAAGTTAGAAACTCAACAAAACCATACTAATCCTTTTGCCTTATGTAGATGTGAATGGTGACTAAACCCATTAAGTTCATAGCATTTATTCATAAATTTTGTAATACTAAACCAACAACCAACACCCATTATTGGGTCATATTGTCAAGTTCCTCTGGTCAAGATCTTGAATCTTTTTTCTCTCTCCCTTATACAGATTGATTAGAAACTTGACGTGCTCTTGATATCTATCAATGAACTGAGTAGAGAAAACACATCAATTTTTTATGCATCTCAAGCCCTCAAACATGATAATCTCTTCACCATGTGCTTGAAATAAAACCTTATTGCAACTCCATGACTTCTCCTAAGCAAATCCATACTATACAAATCTGTATCACATATAAAGATGGTTGAATCCTACAAATTCTCCTCCATTTCTTAATGTTTCAATTCAAAACCACCATTTTAGGTAAATATGAGTGAAAATGTCGGTCAAATGGCATTCCAAAATTAGTAACACATTTTGGATAACAAAAGGGAGATGTTTTCACAGTTGTGAGTCTACTTGATGGCAAAACAATGTTCTAGACTCATAAAAGGGATAATTTCAAAGCCTAAAACCATTTTAATAAAGCAATATAATATACATAAAGGTTACTAAAGATGTTATTGGTGTTTTAGTGGACTTTTGAGGTCAAAATTTGTCATTTTAAGACCAAAACCTTTCTTTTAGACATCATACATATAGTTTCAAAAGGATATTTGCTAATTAATATCACAATAGTACCTTATATCTTCCCAAAAGTCTTTAATTTATATTCTATGCATCTTCATCATGCTTTCAAATATGTCAGTCCCATACCTTGCATATACTAAATACATTTAGAAAAGCTTATGGTGATTCATCAGTTTCCACCTCCCACCATCTCCATCAAGGCACTCTATATTACTAAAACCACTTTAATCCATTATCAAAGACCTCCAAAAAAATAAAACATCATGAGGATACTTAACACCATTTGAAATATAGACATGACAATGACAAGATATTGAGAGTTATTCCCTCCATAATTTGTCAATTACATCATGATGATCAAGCACATAATCTAAAGACCCAATACATCTAGGAGATATGATGATCACAAGCAAATTATATGACACATGTAACAATGTTTAATTACTTCAATAAGTAATTATGAGACATCATCCCTTAGGAGATCAACATG
>JARHVA010004970.1:875000-955000 GCA_037957365.1 Torreya grandis
GGATGACATATTCAAATTTCAATACAAAAATTAATGACATATGCAAAATTCATAGTAAGTAAACAAAGGCATAGGGGATGTAAATAATGGATTATATTCAAATTCTCAACAAGTAATACAAGACATTCAAGGAAGTGCATAAGGGAAAAACATAATCAACTAGCATAAATATAACATACCAACCCATAGATATATATGTTAGTAAAAAATCTCAAGTAAATAGCATATCAAGTACACTATGAAAAATATAAGATGAATAAAGGAATATGTATTACATAATATTAATCATGATAATGGAAATTGATTATAGAAATGTATAAATAATGTGTATATCAAGATCAAATAATTAGATGCCCCCAATGTCTATACAACATGAGTATAAGGAAGGTAAAATATCTATATAGAAATAAATCATGTATCTATGAATATGCTTATATCACACTCAAATGATGTGTGAAATAAATGTGTATATATAAAGTATTGATATTCCATGTACCAACATGGAACCAACAACATAAATGCCATTAAGATAATAGAACACGTAAAAGATGGAGATATTGGATTTTTGATTTTTGAATTTTTTTGGTGTTTGTAGAATATTTGATAAGAAATGACTATCTTATGATCTCATAAAAATTATGCTCATATATATCTCCCCCTTATGAACTTGGTGTAATAAATTGGTGGTACTGCTAAGGATCATGTATAAGTGTAATGTTTGGCATTGTATTATTTGTAATGTTATACATATGTAGAGTAGGATTTAGTGGTCATGAAAAAACAATATAATGAATTGGGGTTCATGTAACCCATTATTGAATGCTATGTGGTTTATTTGTAACAATAATAATAGGAACATGTTTAGGTGCTCTAGATATATGAATATGGTGTGTAGTAAATGAGGATTCTATGGGATCCTCTGTGTGTGTGTGTGTGCGTGCGTGCATGTGTGCGTGTGCGTGTGTGTGTGTGTGTGTGTGTGTGTGTGTGTGTGTGTGTGTGTGTGTGTGTGTGTGTGTGTGTGTGTGTGTGTGTGTGTGTGTCTGTGTGTGTGTGTGTTTGTGTGTGTGTGTGTGTGTGTGATGCAATGGTCTCTCAAGTGTCATCCACCTAGGAAAGGCAATTATATATTTCTTACCCTTTTTACAAGGATTAACCTTATTAGGTTTGAGAATTAATTATATAGGTATAAACATCTCTTGTTCAAGTGGATGTTTATATGGACTATTGAAAGTTGTAACTACCCTATTAGCATGAATGTATTGAACACACTAATGCACTAAAGAAGGTATTGTGTAGAGATTATATATCCAAGGTCATCCCAATAGCATTTCAAAGACTATTTTTGATGGTATAAATGAAAATTTATTAATCACATGTGTTATACCCACCTATAAATGTAAGTATATCTCACTAAAAACATGTTGTGATATCCAATTGAATTCTTTAACTATTTTGGTCTAAGGATGTATATCACTATGTTTACAACCCAAATATGTAAGTAAATTCATAGTGAAAACATTATTTCTATCACCATTATCAATCATAACACCATGGTGATCAAGGTATGATTTAATAAATAAGGAATCAAGATCGGAATCATCATCCATAATCTCATTATTATCAAAAGTAATAGAGATTATATAAACTATAATAGGTGTATATTTTATATAAGTACCAATAATCCCATCCAATGGGTGGTTATAATGTGATGGATGAGGGTGTGCATTATATTTCATTTGTGTTTTTAAACCTTCTTAGAATGATCTTGCAAAGGATTGTCAAATATTTTATATTTTTGGTGATCACCCAGTTATGAGCCTGATTCCTTTTGAGGATCATCAAATGTAATCTTTTGGTCATCAATGAGGCCTTAGATATTATGTTTCAAGGTACAATATTTGGTTTTAGAATGTTAAGGGCCTTGGTTATAATGTCAATAAGCATTTTCATCATATATTTTGGGTACAGGTCAAATAATATAAAACTCTATAGGATAAGGGAGAGATATAAGGTGACACTCCACAAGCCTTGGGAATAATGAAGTTAGAGACTCAGGTAAGTGTGTACATTGTCTTCTTGGTGCATTGGATAAGACAAACTAATTATATTTTTGTGACATAACATTAACCATGGTAGTTTTTTTCTTTTTAGGTTCAAGAGGTTTGACCTTGTAACTTTTTTTATAGTAAACTTGGTATTGAATATAATTGGTGTGTTTTCTACATACTTAAGCTTGTTCAATGAGATAATTTTCATTTCAAGATCACTAATAATAAGGTATAATTCATTGAAATATTTGATTTGTTTTTGAATATGTCTTTTAGCTCTTTATATGCCATTCAATTATTTATTTTAGATAACATTATCCTTTACCTCAAGACATATTCATTATTAGGTTCATTAGTTCTTTGTTTGATTTTTTCAATTTGGGAATTGGAAACCTTTTCAATAATGTTGATATAAAAATGTACTAAAAATCATCTGTAAGAGGTTTAAATTATTTTATTAATTATATTGGTAAATCATAGAACCATCTTAAATCATAGTCCTTGAGGCTCTTTATAAATAGTATAATCAAAAGTTTATCATTAGATGCATAATCAAGGTATGCCACATTATAGGGTTAAGAATATAGAAATTGAGATGCATTAATATATAGGGTTAAGAATATATAAATTAATAAGCACAAGGCTCATAAAAATATCTAAAGTAGGCTAATAAATTAAAAACTCAGATCAATAATATTATGAATTTAAATACTAAGATATGCTAAAAAATAACAAGTACAACTAGTGATTGATATTTTCATAAAAGGAAAACAAGAGTACTTAGCTATTCAACTATGTGTATTCAAATATAATGTGGAATAATATGGAAATAAATTAGATATATATTCTAGACTAGTCATTGATTTTTTTAAATTTGACCTATAAGGATTTAGACACTTCATCGAGCTTAGAAAATTGCATCAATACTTCTATCTAAATTGGATGTAGGTGTCTAGTATGGAATACTTTTTGGATCTATATGTGACCACCTAGGATATTTTGGGTTATCTTTTTCCTTCTCTCTTATGTGATCATATATGGATCATGAGTTGTCATTCCTTCTCAAATAATAAAACCCTAATTCTTCTACTTCATATTGATTATGGGGAAAATGGGTTAGTGGGTTCATGGTGTCAAACTAAACCCAAAAACCCCGCTTTTAGTGGGTATTGCCTATATATCCAATAATCTAAATATGGACTTAGACTGATGTAGCTTTCCCCCTAATGTTTTGACTTATTTGTGTACAAGAGTGAAATCTATGGAAATAAAGTACAATAGTGACCTAGCTTGTAACTTGGAAAATATGACTCATGGGATGCTCCTTTAGTACTTTTGAAATATGATGAAACAAAGAATATTTTTTCAATTGTATGCTTGATTAAATATTTTTGGTAAGTTTTCATGTGAGTTGTTATGTTTGTATTAGGTGGTGAATGATTGACGATTGATATTGTATATATACCAATCCTTTAGGTAAATATCCCACATTAATCACCTAGGTCAACCATAAAGACATGTTAGAATTTTCAAATTTTATGAATTTAGGGTGCTAAACACTTATGTTGGCATAAGACACTTATGTCGACATAAGTTTCTACCTAGGATGAAAGTGTTTGGGAAGTTGAACAATAGGCATATGTACCAAAAGTGTAGAGATAAGAGATAATTAGGTTTATAGCAATATAATCATGATATAATGCCTAGGTCATTAAAAAATTAATGGTTAGACTAATAGATAAGAAATGTGCATAAGATATAGTAAATGGTGATCTTTTTTATAACAAGAAGGTCTAAGAACTAACATGTATAGCCATGATATGTATTTTCTAAGTGTAAAATAATAAGGTGATATATAATTCAAATTTTGTGTCCAAAAGTAGTAATATAAAATTATTCCAAATGTTGTGTTATTTTTTTTACATATTTATATAGATTTATCACCAATTTATAATATTTTTCATGTTAGTATGATTTTTATGAATTTGCCACCTTTTTATGATATGCTTGCTTTTGCATTGGTTGTTGATAATTTTATACTTTTTTTAATAGCAAAGCTTTTTCATAAGTGCAAAAATTATATATGTGTTTATCCTTTAATAGTTATATCAATTAAATACATTAGTGTATGGAGTGGATGAGGTACCATATATTTTATAGGATTCTCATATTTTATCCATGGAGTTATACCCACTTCATTGTAATGAATATAGTGTATGTATCTATGTATTATATGATGTAAAACACAAAGATTCTCTAACTAAGGGTATCTTAGTATCATATAAAATTATCCACTCTATGGTATATATATGAAATTAATTGATAATATAATAGGATACACCTAAATAGGCAACATAATGTGTCCTAAGGTACATTTTTGTTTCCCATTGAATATCTTGAACTTTGATATGATACTTGTATGACATGTTGTGTCTAACCCAATGAATGCAGTAATGTCATTTTACATACATTATCACTTGATCCATTATCATCTATTACACTATGATTGAGTTGTTGATCAACATATGATTATATACATAATGCATACAAATCAGAATCATCATCCATTATTTCACTATCATCAAAAATAATCATAAGATGTGGTTGAGAAGTTTTAACAATTTTACCAATAATACCATGTAATGGATGATCATATGACTCAAAAGGTGGGTATGCATTATAGGTATGATGTAGTTCTAAATTATCCTTGTTTATCTCATGATTCATAAATAGCTCACTAAAAATATTTAATCGCACATTTTCATAATGTTGAGGAATAGTTTTCTCTATTGGATTGCCTAGCTCAATAGAATTGTTATTAATAAGATCTTGAATAAATAACTTAAGATTGAAAAATATGTTAGGGGAGTTATAATTGTATATATGGTATTCATAATATTCATTATTATTGAATGATTTAATTTGATGTCTAATCATGTCAACCTATAGTGATGGAGTTAAAGTAACAAGATTGCACTCAAGTATATTTTGTAACAATTTATGTTATGGCTACAGTAGCATAGAGAATTACCTCCTTGATTAATCTAATAAAATCATTTTATTATAAGGTTGATATATAACACTAATGGTGATCTTTGCATCAACTTGAGTATCTTTGGATTAACTTTGTAAGATGTTTTTATTTTAAAAAAATTATATAAGTTGAACTAGATGTAAATGCATGTTATGTTTGCTCAAATCAATAATTTTAAATTCTATTTCTCTTATTCTATGATAAATTTCCTCAAATGATCTAAATTTCTTGAAAATTATTGACTATTGTAAAGGTGCAAGTAAACTTTGTTTGAAGATACCTTGTCATTCATTATATTACAAGGTGTATGTTAGAAAGAATCATATTATAATAAAGTACATAATAATTGATAGGCTCATTAATTCCTTGCTTAAGCTTATCAATTTGCATATAAGAAAGTTTTTCATCAATGTTGATAGAAAAAATCTATATAAATTAACTTACTAATGGATTGAATGCTTTGAATAATTAAATATATAGATAATAATACTAATGTAGGGGGTAATCTCTTAGGATTATTAGAAACACATTCATTAGAAAATTTTATTTGAAAGTGTAACTTAAAGATGTCACACAAAAATATCAAAGACGTTGTTTTGGATATCTTTTACCTTCATATAGTGGAAGTTTAGGAGATAAAAATATGTTAGGTAAAGGATATGCTACAATATTAGGAACTAATAGATTATGGAGAAATTATTGAGAATCAATTGATTGGATATATTTGGGTATACTTTTATCTAAAATTAATACCTTATCATGTAATATGTGATGGAATTTTCATAACTATCAAATGTCTTGTATGATTAGTTTGGATATTAATGTAAAAGATTTATATTTAAATCTTTGTGTTTCCACTAAACCTAAAGGTATATATGTAATAAAAATGTCAATATTATAATTAAAAACACATGTGGTAAGGTTTACAATGTGAAGGAGTGGTTCTTGTTATGCATTAAAAGTAAAAATGTTTGATTTTTCTGTATTTTTAGAACCTAAAATGACTTCAATTACCTTAAGTATATATTTTAGCATTTGATAATTTCCTTATTGGAATGTGGATAAATTTTGGACTTATGCATGATTTAGTCCTTTAATTTCATCACAATGGATCCTATATAAGCCTTCATAATTATATTATTCATTATGATCATCTCAATTAGCTTGCTCATTTTCATTATCTTCTTGAAATTGTTAAAGATAAATTTTTTCATCAAAATAAAGGAAAACATTTTTTTCATTAGAGGAATACATTTTAATAGTGGTCAAATGGATTTGAATGTGCTTAATATGTGCCCCACTTATCCTAGTACCTCACATTAAAGGAATAAGGGAGTAGGTTTCTTAGATGGAATATAAAAATAATATGGAAAGGATATCATAAACAATGAATGTAAATATAATGATACAAAAATAAGAGATTAATTTTTTGTTGATGGAGTTTACTAAATTACCCTAAAATCTGAGGTCAAAAGAAAGTGATTTTAGTGTCAAATATTATATCCAAGGTAAAAATAAAATTTCTTTAAATATAAATTATTAAATCTAATTTTAAAATAAAATTATTTTAGTGTCAAATGTTAGACATAAGGTTAAAATAAATTTATTTTAGTGTTAGATGGTCATGAATTTATCTAATTCCTATGACAATTTTTTTAATCAATTCTCAAATTAAATGTTGGTTCACCAATATGTTTTATCTTAATTTTGAATTAATTGGTGTATTAACTCTAATTAAGATAAAATGATTTGAAGGGTAGTACATGTTTTAAAACAAATTGTAACTATAAAAATGAAAAAATATACAAAATAGATAAAGTAAAATTGAATGGAATATTTCTAACAGTGAAAAACATAAAAATAATTTTTTTTAATATGTATATGCTAACTATTTAAAATTGGAAAGTGGTTGGAAATTATCAACAAATATTATTGTGATTATGAAATTTAAACTATGGTTATGGTAAAGGTTAAGTAATTTCAAGAAGGGGACATGACCAAATGGCACTATTATCCTCTACTAGTCAATTTTATCCTCTACAAAAAATTAGGAAAATTAGGGAATAATAATTTTCACCTTATCAAAACATGTATGTGTAAAAATTTAACATTTGAATTCATGGAAATGACCCACAAATAACTTATTCAAATATCAAACCCTAATAGGGATTGTAATAACTAAAAACCTAAAAAGAGAAATGGGGTGTGTAATGGGTTGAGTTAATCCTAGTCATCATTATGGTGATTGATAATCACTTATGTATACAATATTATGCAGATGGGAATTAATCCCACTTGGTTCTCCCACTTAGTGTTTTGTGTAATTGTGATCCTTTTTCTACATGTATGCATCTAGATATTATTTGAATACTTGATAAATGTTTATTTTGACTTGGATATAATAGGCTCTCTTGGATAAGAGATACTTCAAATGATTATAATCATATTTAGGAATAATAGGGTATCTTTGTGTTTTGTTTAATAATGTAATTGTTCGTTAATATTAAAATTTTTAATTGATATAATAAGAGACCTAGATGTGCCTTTATAAAAATCCAAAATGGGGAAATCTCACACTACTCATCCTAAAAAAATGGACGAACCTATAAAGGGATGGCCTAATTTTTAAAAATAACTGTATAGGTCAAGACTAATTACCATTATTGACCCATGCTAGTCAATATTATCTTTAAGGATAAAATTTGAAAATTAAGATCTAGGATGTACATATAAATACTTAGATGGGTTTATAATGATTAAGAGAATTTTTGTAGGTGTAAGATATCAACTTAAAAATGAATATGTTTGTATAAGTAATGAGGATAAAGTGAGATGGAAAATAGGGATAGATTAAGTGATCAAGTAAATTAAAGTGAAAGTGGGTCAAAATTGACATTATCAAGTATTCATGACCAAAATAATTAACTATAGCATGGTGAGAGATAGGTGGAAATGGAGAAGGATGGTTTTTTTAGATTTTGGTGACATGATAATGTAGATAGTCTATCTAAAATTATAATGGATTATTATGTTATGGTAGAGTTTGAGACTTTATACAAACCATAAAAAATTGTAAGGGATTATATATATATATACATATATATATATATATATATATATATATATATATATATATATTATGTTTCAATTTTCTTTAATATTTTGGAATGTGATGTGGTCAGATACAAAGGTTTGTTTGTGAATGGAAGATGAAAATGTCAAGAAATTCATTAAGGAAGGATAATATCATAAATTAATGGTGTATACACTAGGGGATAATGGGTTGGGTATGAAAGGGATAACTAGACTAAAATTTAATGTGCAAAAAAAGGGCATAATCTAGGGATGATGTTAATGGGATGATTTGAGTTGGTTAATATGCATTCATAATGTCACTAGGAATAATGGTGAGAGGATATGAAAGTGTGTTGGATGGAACACAGTTACATGGAATAAATGTGAATAAGGTATATAATAAATGTGGTGAAAATAAATAAATGATGAAGGTGAAGCACATAAAGTATATCATGTAGTAAGAGGATAGTGAAGAGAACAACATATAGGTGGAACCCAAGTCATGATGAGTGATGAGTTTAAACATTTTTAAAGGTTTCAATGGATATTCAAAGAACCCACATAATTTTGATGAGATGATATTGATGATTCCATTAATTAACACATTTTATTTAAAAAATGGTAACTTAATAAAAATATGATAAGTTAAAGGAAGAGACAATGAGATGGGACAATTAAAATGGAGTTTATGCCATGAAAAAAAATTATAATCTTCATTAATATCTATAAGTATTACAATAATTATCTAAATAATGTATAAAAGGTGCTCAAATCCTATTAGATGTGATGATATATATAAAGTGGGCTATAATATGAAAAAATAGGTCACAAAAGATAATGATTGTGAATAAATAGTTCATGTGCACAAATAGCTAAGATTAAACGAGGAAGTCATGATATTATTAATGATTATGTACTTACTTATAATAACATAATTAAAAAATTTACTAAAAACTTGTTAGATAATTAATGACAATATACTTTCAATTAAATCTTACTCGCACCTTTGCATGAGTCAATTATTCCAATTAATTCATATCATTGAAGAAAATTGTCATACAAAAAGAGAAAGAGAAGTCAAATTATTTATTTGAACAAGATAAAATATGCACATGTATCTACTTATAATTCCATAATTAATTTTAAAATAAAACCATTTATCAAAGCTAAGACAATGTATACTAAATTTCATGCTAAGATCATAATTAGTGTTATATCTCAACCTTTCAACAAACTTGTATTATCAGAACAACTAAAGAGGCAATTTTATAGATTACCACATATAGAACATAAATATATTAATATTTTAATTTAATTTAATATTTTTAATATAATTTAACCATTATAGGTTGGTATGAGTATGCCTCAAATTAAATCGTTCAAAAAAATGCATGATATGATTACCATAGATACAATGATCACTTTAAAAACAAATGTTTCAAGCTTAAAAAAACTTATTCAATATTTTTATTATATAATAGTAAAGTGAAGGTTTTGAAAGGGTATATTTCCTTTCACATGGATTTTATTAAAAATAATCCCAAAAAATAAAAAAAGATCATAATGAGCATACAAAAAATATATTGATTAACAACAAATCAACAACAATGAAATAACAAAAGAACTATAACCCAAATACCAACAACATTGAACCAAAAACAATAAAATGCTAAGCATAAATTACAAAAAGGACAAAATTCCATTCCTCTACAAAATTATTGAGTATTTTCTCAGCTTATCCTATTCTATCATTCTCCTCCTCAAAAATATTACCATTATCTCAACCTTTAGTCCACTTGCTCATCCTCGTGCTTCTTTTTTATTATTTCATTCCTTTGATCACTTCTTTCAACATGTTTATATTATACACATAATTCTTTATATTTATATTTATAATATGAAAAATTTGCCTAATGTCCCCCTTAATCGATGTCCTTTCACTTTCCATATTATTGACTTTATCCTCTAAATGTATCTTTTTCTATATGGCATTCTCCCTTTCACCCATAAGAGTGAAAATGAATCTACTTGATGGGTTAATTTATTCCATAATTATCCTTTATAATTTATTTTATAATCCTCTTATGAATATCCACAACATTAACCAATTATTTAATCTTATCCTAAAAATCCTCATCACTAACCTCCAAGGTTCACTTTTTCCCTTTGGCTTTAAAGTTTACTTGAGTGAAAACTTCCTTCTTCAATTATTATTTCTTCTCCATTGGGGTCTCAACCTATAAAGTATCCATAAATACTCTTCTTTATAAAATTATTTATCTATGTACATCCTCAAATACAATTCATGAAATGAATCATTCTCCTCTAACTCTGAAGCCACTAAAACAGATGATTTATTACTATATGAATGTTTAACATACTCAACCCTAGGAATCTTGATGGAAAAAGTCTTTGAATTATTCTCCTTACCTTTCCCCTTCACAAAAACTTCCTCTTTTTTCTATTCTCAAAAACTTTAATCATGGGGGAATGGCTAATCACTAAATCTTTGGCATGATTGAAAAGAAAGAAGATTAAAGCTTAGTATTATTAGTTTAGGATTTTCTCCATTTTTTGTTTTAATTAGAAGCTTGTTAGTTAACTTCCTTAGGGTTGTTAAGGTCATTCGGGGAAATACATTTAATGTGTTTTCTAATTGTTATTTTTTTTTTACCTTTTTGGGTGACCCATATCTCACTATATAATGTACCTCATTTGTACTTTTTGACTAATTAGTTAATGAGGCTAACTTTTGCTTTGCATCTTGGTCTCACCTACTCTTAGGGTTTTCATGCAATATGTGACCTTAAAATATCTTGTATTGATTTGATGTGGTGCTATATTTCTGATCTGATGACCACTTTACCACTTCTGAAATCTTTGGTGAGATCTTACCTACAAGCATTCCTTTTTGTTTTACTAATTTTTAGTGGTTTTGTAGGTTTTATCAAATTTCAGGGGAATCCATGTAAAATATATAATTTATTTATCCAATCAAAAAATATATAGTTCCATCAGATTCAAAATGCATCAAAACCTTAAAATTGACTATAACATGACCTATATTCGTGACAATGATTTTCAACCATTTTTGAAGGGTTTTAGGGTTTTTTCAATGATTTCATGTATATTCATATAGTAGGATTACCAAATTATGAAATAAATTCATGTTGTATACATTTTTAAATTTTTGAAGTGCGTCTTTAATAGTTTTTATGGAATCTATAATAAATTTGTAGATCTAGGTACTTTTTAACCTTGGTAGAGTTTCTACCCCCTATACACACCTTGGAGGGTTTCTACCCCTAAATAGACATTCCATAATAGAAAAAAATCTTGTATTGGAATTTTCTACCATTATATGCACCTTTGGTATACTTGGAAGGAAAATATCCTTTGATAAACATTTAGCCCTGCACAAACAACTAACAGATTATATCCCTTATTTGTGCACCCCCTAGGTTTTGCCAAGTGTCAGTTCACCCCTTAGGTTATGACACCTGCACATGAACCCTCCAAATTATGAAAAATTTTTGTGTACCCCTTGGTTGTTTCCCCTTGATATATTAAATCTTAGAGTCTACCACCTATCTAGGAAATCATTGGGTTTTGCCAACTATATGAGCACACTCTAATTTTTTACCACCCCTTTTTTGCATGTTATGATGTCCAAAAAGCTATCAAATTTAACTAGGTGAAAAGTGATACTATTTATTTAAAATTTGGAGACATTTTTGGATGATGTCACTTCCACATCAATACCATAAATAAAAATAGGGATTGGGATCACCCACAAAAGATTTTATCCCTTGTTCATATGGCAAATAAAGCCCCTAGTCACTTCCAACCAAAAAGTGATTAACATTTACTCCTAAGGGCCTTATTTTTTTTATGAGAAATATGATTAAAAAAATACAATATTTTTATCCAAGGGGCCTCAAGTTTCTTTTTTTGTTTAATTTGATTCAAACTATTTTCCACCATATATCCACCCAAATTTTTTATGTGATCTCAAATTTTTAAAGAGTTATAACTTTTGATTGGTAACTCAGATTTGAGTGCCATCTTCTTCAAAAGTGTTTATTTTTTCATGATCTATGCATTAATGGTAATATTGAGTCCATTATATCTCCCTTAAAATAAAAAGTTTTACACTCTTGGACACATTATGTATTGAGCTTGACATCCATCTAAATATTTCATCCTTATGAACATATTTCTCAAGAAGCATTTTCAGTTGTATCCGATGTCTATTGAGCATACTTGTATTTGAAACTTTAGGGGGGGTCAATTTGATAGTTATAATGGGTTAATATTTGGTTTTATGTAATTTTATTCTATATATTTATTCTTTAATTTTTGTAACAACCTCTTTTATTACATCATGGATTGTTGGTCATTTCAACCTTTTATGACATTCAATTATCACGAATGAAAAAATAATATGTTGCTCTAGAAGAAAAGGATTCTATAGGATAGCTATGAATGAGGAAACTGAACCAATAGTATATGTAGATAAAAAATAATTTTTTAATATATGTGATCAAGCACATGGTTTTCTTAATTTTTTTTATTTCTCCTAACTTGTGTTTTCACATTGAATCTACTAAAACATTGAATAAATTATGGACCACAATGGAAAAAATCTTGGGAAGTAGGATGTGATGAGAGGTCATGAACTAGAGAATGAGCTCATCAATTTGAGTCTAGGTGAATTTGACACACTACAAGATTTCTTCACCAAGTTCAAATATCTGAGGTTATAGTTGAAATAATGTGGAATATATGATAAATATGATCAACTTATTTTTTCCATACTCTCCAGACTAGGTCTAGACTATTTTATATTTCTATTCACTTTCCATACCATAAAAATTTCTCTTGAAGATACATGGAAGATTCCTTGTTTGTATACCTTTATTTTCAACTTGACTTGGGAGAAAGATAAGTTGATATAGATGGGAATACTAAAATCATAAATATCATGCATTTTTCATTAAGAAATAGAAGGATTCCAATAATAAATATGAGAAACATAAAAAAAGGATCAAAAGAAGGATGCAAATCATCCCACCTTCAAGTCAAATAATGAGAACTATTTTTCTAGTGTTAAGCCTAATAAAGATTGGATCAAATGTGGGTTTTTATTGGGAAAGAATGATTAAATAAAATGTTTAAAGAATTATATTGACCAACTAACTAAGATTCTCAAGAAGCCTAATATAAGTGTCCCTGATTCCACCAATTAGAATTATCAAACCATGAATCCTCTAGGGTAAATTACAATGGTAAACTAAAGGCAAAAGAGAATAGTAATGGGAAATAAAATGGAAATGCCATAGTTATCTTTTTTATCTTTTACTCCTACATGGGTCATTGACTTTGGTGCTTCACATCACATGGATTGGTTATAAAAAGAGTTTAGTTCCTTGGAACCATGTGACATGTCCTCTATATAAATGGGTTATGACACTTATAAAAACGTTTTTAAGAGATGGTCTATTAAATTAAATGGTGGAATATTAAATAATGTTTTAAGTAATCCCTCACTTTTAATTAATATCGTATAAGCTTACTAGATCACTCACCTTGGTCTGTGAAAGTGAGTTGAGTTCACTCTAGATTCAGTGTGTGTTAGAGAGATGCACAATGACACTATATTTTTAATGGGAATTATTGATCATCAGAATCAAATATATAACTTCTCATGATTTTTTCCTAAATCTCCTTAAGATTCTTCTTATTTGGACTAACCTAAACTTGATGACTTATTTGATCTTGAGCACTCATATGATAATTGTGATTATTTTGCTAACATAGATGACTACAACAATTATGAGGACTCACCTCCACCATCTCTTTGTCACCTCCCTGATGTTGAATAGTTATTTGTTGATCAACTTATCTCTAGTCCACTTCAAAAATAATAGGGAATAGTTATACGGGTCCAACACACCATAGATATGAGGTATTTAATTCCATAGTTTTAGGGCATTTCATAAACCTTCTTATTCTCTACTCCCTCTGCACCTTCATTTCTTAGAGAAGTTTGTCCTCATACCTTACATGAGGAGAAAAATTGCTTGTAAAGGAATAAACCCTTGGTTAAATATCCATCAGAAACTTGGTAGACACATTCTTTTTTTAGGGTGATCCACTCTTTAATGCATCTACTTCTAATCTTTAGTCACTTTTGGGAACTCCATTGTGGGATACAAGATGGCTATAGGAATTTGTAGACACTAGTGGGTAGTTTTTATCCCTCTTATCTTATTTACTCTCTTTTGGAGATTATTTTGTCCTATGGGTTTTCTCCTTTTATTCAATTAATGGGAGTTACATTATGCTTGTGTACCTCATCAATCCTCATTGTCAGGACCCAATTCTTCTACCCACCTAAACTATGATTCAAGGGGTGTTAGTGTAGGATTTTTCTTGCTTTTGGTTTTACATACATATTTTTTAGTCATCTTATTTAGGGTTTATAAGTTCATTAGGGGAAATACACTTAAAATGTGTTTTCCAGTTATGAGTTGAGTTGTTACATTTTTGGTGACCTGTATCTCACTATATAATGTACCTCTTTTATACTTTTTGGCTAATCAGTTAATGAATATCACTTTTGATTTGAATCATTCTCTAACCTACTCCTAAGGTTTTCATGTAATTTTTGACATTTAGAGATATTAGGATGATTTTATAAGTGTATGAGATAACTTATTTACCAAGTTAGGCTTTTATGATTGATTTGTTATAGATAAAAACAAGTAAATAGAAAATTGACAATAATATTATAATAAAAATGGTTAAAATGGAATAATTATAAGAGAAGACTACCTTATATTGACCCTCTAAAGTTTTATACCTCATAACTTGATGTGCCACCTCATTCCATGAATAAGGAAGGGAGTGTTTCAAACATCCACCCTATAAATAAATTAACTTATCTTCCTACTCTAGAAATTGATCTACTTCATCCTTCCTATCCCTTTTAGGTTTATAGTATTTTCTACCTTGCATGATAAGACCTATAATTTGTGCTATTATTTCTTCATTGATAATAATTTATACTTCACACATATCCAAATAATGACCTTATAAGATCTTATAAATGCACCTAAATATGGGTATTATAACCTTCTATGTTTTCCATATACTTCATAATTCCTTCATCTTGTAGAATACTCCAAATTTTAGTCTTCTTTTTAACATGTATGACAATGGTTGGTTTAACTTTGTAGCACTCTCCACCCATAATTAAAAAATATTATAAACCTATATAACCCTCCAACTAACCACACTTATCCTTAATAAACCAAACATAGATTATCTCTTGCAAGAAATATTGATTTAATAAACATCTCTAACATGTAGAAGAAAAATTGGTGCATTTAATGTCAACAGTAGAAAATAATTCTTTGGGGATATGTAAAGATTTATCATGAACAACTTGATCTTATATTAGGTGGTCACAATAATTTACATAAATGTAGAAATGATTAAAATATCTGTCATGCCTATTTTTAATGAAATGTATTAGCATAAAGTTATTGTTGACCAAATTTGACTTTCTAATCAAATTGGGGCACCTATAGGTAAAAACATGACTTTTAGGAGTTTTAGGGGCCTAATATAGATGTTGAAATGCATTTAATAAGTTTTTTTTATGTCACTTAATGTTGTATTAGCCTTGGTCATTAGTTATTCTAGTCTCTTTAGTCATTTTGAGTCATTTTAGGGGTCAAAAAGGTACATTTAATGACTTATATGGATTTATTGGGAAGCATGAAGGTTTAAAAATGTGATGTCACATCCCATGTGTCCTTATAAGTCTTAATTAATTAACATAACTAAAAAGTGGTAGGTTCATCAAAATAAAAGGTAGATTTCTTAATAAAGGAGAAGAGTTTGGCACTTGTAAGACCTCATTGGAAAGTGTGCCACATAGATAAGGTTGAAATGTGACTCTTCAACTTACCCATGTTCAATTCCAAGCTTGGTTTAATTTTGAAGTGTCATTTTGAGATAAAACTATTGAAAGTGACTTGTAATTTTATACTTGGTATGGTCAACTAAGGGGTTTTAGAAAAATTAATTTTAGGGGTATAAAATAAACTCAATTAAATTCCATTTGATATTTTATTGTATAGGAATGGTGTCTTGAGCTTTATGAACCATTCCTAATAAGTTGACCTTCCTAATTTACTTACTAATCTATGCACCCTATAGGTTTTGCCTTGGTTTAGATAATTTCAACTAAACCAATACTAAAATTTGATGTCAAATGATGTTAACCTCATCCTAAAATGATTAAAATTCTTATTTTAAATTTTAATCAAGATTGGATGATCAAAATGGCTTAGGTTGTAAGAGGAAGCACCTTTCTATGCAACAAATAGTTTTTTTACCATGTTTTATATTTTCATGCTTGAAAATGGATCTAGGGTGTTTTGATAAGTTCATTATAATTTTTCCAAAGTTATATTTACCTCCCTTCACCTTCCAATCTAATTTTACAATAAAATTTTTCATAAGTTACAGTCATAAGTCACTATACAGTTGGTTTGCTATATGACTATCATATCAGTCGACTAGGTGTCTTCAAGGCGGTTCAACATTGATATTGAAATATGAGACTTGTCTTGAGATTAAAAACATCTTGATGTTTCATCTAAAAAACATTAAATATATACCATTTCACTATGCAAGAAATTTATTTGAATGCATAATTCAAATCTACTCACTCCTTGCATGTTTTTAAAATGCACCTGTAGACATCATCATTGAACCTAATCATGTTAAAAAAGAGGTTCTTAAACTAACCAAGGTTTTAATAATAAGTAAGTTCTAATTAGAAATTTTGGATAAGGCATAAAAATAATTAAAACCTATAATTAATTCTCACTACCTACATGTTACATTTTCTACCTATATACAAAAATGTCTACCTACAGGTGCTAACAGAGAGCAAGGGACACCTTTTAAGATGTTGAAATAAGTGGTGAATTATTATTTGGGATCTTGGTATGATTTTTAGAGTATGGTAGACCTTATTTTATTTCCTATATTTCTAAATAAGTTAATAATTGCTTTCAAAACACAAAATGATAGTGTTTAGGGATCAATTCCCCCAAAAAAGCAAAATAGAAATCTAAGGGGTTCTTGTGAACCCCTCACAACATGTTTACCAAGTGTTCCAAAGCATATAAAGAGATAAAACATGTTTTCTATAAATAGTAAAAGAGATTAATTAGGTTTTAAGGGAAGATATCCAAGGTAAAATGATCATTGAGAGACCTAAAGTTGCCATTTTATGCACTAAATTCAGTCAATGATATCTATAAAAGTTGGAGTCTTTAAGCAACTTTGCATTCTACGATGGTAGTTATAACCATGCCTTCATGATAAAATGTCTATAGGTAGATATATATATATATATATATATATATATATATATATATATAATTTTTAAGGACACTTAAGGGAGGATGATGTTCAAGTTTCATACACAGCTATAGGTGTGTCTAATCAGAAATTGTTAATCTATAGCCAAATGTCATTTTCTATATCATCTAATAACAAGAGCTTAAACATGAAACTAGAAATGTTTATTTATGAATGATGATTTAAATTATTCCAAATAATAAAAATCTAATATTATATGTGACCCAAAATTAATTTTCACCCACAAGCCTCTAGTTACTCCAATTTAGTCAACTATAGTTGACTGTAGGTAGTAGTGAGCTATAAAGTGAAGCTTGAAGTGTTGGTATAGAAAAAAGATGAGTAAAATGGATCCTAGTAAGTTTAAATAATATTAAAATGATTTTAATGGATATTTATACTTTTTATATAAGTTTCATGCACTAATTATAGGCATAAACACCTACAGACTATTCACCTACAATAAAGGGCAAATTCCTACGTAGTCTTGTGAGTTCAAGTGTATAGAGGAGTGTGAGAGAAGTTGGAGAGGAAAAATGGAAGATTATATTGATAATAAAGAATATTACCATGTAAATAAAGTTAATTTTTACTTAATTAGATATAAATAGGAAAAAAAAACCTACACAGACCTCCCAAAAAGAGTTTGATGCAACCTACAATAGTATACAGTCTTAGTGAAGGTAAGAGGTGGGTATGTCAAAGATATGGGAAATGAATAATTAGAAATTTTAAGTGATAAATAGACTTTAAGTTTCTTTAAAATAACCATCATATTATATATAATATTTTTATAATGTAAAACAAGAAAGTAATCAAGTAAACATAGTCTACTTTGGGACCCCTACACAGTCTACAATGTTAAGGGTCTATTTTGGTTTTTGTAGGTTTTGAAAGGTCAAATTAGATCATAAGGGGAAAAAATTTTGTGATAATAATAATTATAACATATATAACATATAAAATATCCACTTGGTCTAGAGAAATATGGGAAGTATCCCATGTTTTGTCTCTGATCGAGGGTACTTGCCATTGTGAATAGGTAGGTAGTTTTTGAAAAGGGAGTGATAAGGTGAAAAAAATGATGTATGAACCTTTAAAATAATTATTTTAGATATAAAATATCTTAAATATAATTTAAAACACCTCATAATAATATGGAGACAAACAAGGAGGTCTAACATGCTAGGGTTGCAGTTAAGTCTGCTAGGCACATTAAGGCCTAGAGGACAAAAAGATAACCATTTATAATTATATCATCATATATGACATAAAATGTTTTATAATGTATATATTATTTTATTATATATTTTTTATATATTATAATTCAAGGAAAACCATTAGGGGTCATTTTGAGCTCTAGGGTGCAATCAGGGTTGTTAGTCAAGATTCAAGCATAAGGGCAAATAAGAAGTCACTTGTATTTATAGAATAATATGAAAACTAAAATTATTTTAAAAAAATTAATTTGGTGTATATATATATATATATATCTTTGTGTGTGTATTATATCTTTTATAGTATAGATAAAGCAATAGGGAAGTCATTTTTGGCTCAAAACCAACTCAGTCTTGCAAGAATCGAGGAAAAGAGTTTGATAGGACAAGTTTGGAAGCTCATATATTTTATAAGGATATGAATGGTGGAAAAATAAGTTTTTAGTGGTTATTAGGATCCCATAAAATAATTTATTTATATTTTTTATTCAATTTGGATATTAGAGTTCTATGAACAAACCTTAAGAGGTCAGACAGGCCTATAACCCTCCAAAACCGTTCCTAGTGACATGATTGGAGAAATGATACTAGAGATGCATTATAAAATAATATTTTTTCCATTAAAAATATTTTAAATTTAATATGACTCACTCAATTTAACTCACATGAAAATTATCTATATAGACTTGTATGGATGGGGTGAGAAATAGGCTATTTTGACCCCTTTTTGTGTTGTGCAGGCTATAGGAAGAGTATAAATATGAAATAAAGTTTGGAGGGAATATTTATACTTTTTATAACTAAATATATTAATTTAATTCCTTAAAAAACTCATAAGTTTCCAAACCATGTGCTTTAACTTAGCCAGTCAAAACTAGGCTCATGGACAAGCTAGTGAGAAAGGTGGAAAGCTTCATGTGAGCTGATTTTAAAGCATAAATAATTACTATAATTCCATGGAGGTAATTTAAAATTTTAATCCACTCAATCCCATGTATTTTCATGAGAAAATAAGGAATTTTTGGAATCCAAGTGTGTAGGGTGCATGAAAAGAATGTTTTCTTGACAACAAATGATAGTTGCTCACTTCTAGATGTTTCTAGAAGACCAAGCGTACAAAAAATGTAGGGAGAGGAATGTATAATGTAATTAAACTTAATTAAAATAATTTTACCTACTATTAATTATTTATTAGGTGTTCAAACAATGCTAATCATGAAGGTTGTTTTTCTGAGCCAACAATGAGGAGTATATGCCACTTTGCAAGAGTTTGATGACTTGAATTGACACTTGGGATTCTTTAAATTTCATTGTTCATCCCATATAATTTTATCATTTGAAATTAAATACTTATATCATCTTAACAAGTGTCCTTTTGACCCTTGGACTTCTCTTTTCTTTTCTCTCTCTCAAGTTATATAAGAACTAGCCATTTTGGCCATTGTATTCCATGCTCCACCTGAGTAGAGTGAATCCCTACTCATTTTTATACCTTTTTATCAATAATAATACTAATTTTTACCTCCTTGATGACTATTATTATTGTTTTCATTTATAATGTTTTATTTTTTATAAGTGAATATTATGGATTCCTTAGCATATTATTTCATTCTATCATCTATTTGTAGTTGTAAAGATTCTTACAGGGCATGTGAAGTGTTATAGGAAATTTAAAGGATTTAGTGAGTTAATATATTCATTATTTCCCTCATTTTCATCTTTTCTAGTCCTCCTAGATTTGCACATTCATCCATAACCTCACAATGTAACATTGATGTGAGAAAATGAAGATTAGAGAAGTGTATGTTTAGTTTGTCCCTTGATTTCAAGTGTAACATGCATATGGCTGGAAGTCATCAATATATCTGGTGTATCACTTCCCTTGGAGTAGTTTTCTTTAATTTATCTCTCTACCTTTTCACCCCCAAGTTTAGTTGTTGTTGTAATCTAAAGTGGTCCATTAAGGGAGCTAGCCCTATCTAGAGATTCACTTCATTCCTTAGGCTACCCACAAGCCTAGAGGTGTTTCCATTATGAAAATTGGATGAGGAGAGATTTTCCATCTCCTTAAACGGTGAAAATACAAGTGATAATAGTTTTTTACATGCCCGATGGGACACTTGGTTTAAGAGGTTAAGATATTTTTGGTGTTGTCTCTCAATAATCAGCCTTTAGAGGCATTTAGGTGACTCCAAAGATATATTATCTAGTCAAGTAGCCTAGGTTATCCTTTGAATATTTTTGGTAAAATTTTCCTTTATGTTATTATTTTTGATGAAGTTCCATGGCTAACTTTGGTATTGAGTTTTATTCTATACAAGTTACTGAGACATTTCAAGCTTGTACCATTCCCTATAAATATGAACAAGTCCTTGTTCAATATTTTCATGATCCTTATTAGCCTTAATATAACCTTCATCAACTCCAATATGATCCTTGTTAGCCTATTCATGAATATTAGTCATATAGCCAACCTTCTTAATGTCTTGCTCATCTTAGTCAACCTAGTCCTTTCTCAAATCCATCCATTTCCACCTTTAAGAAAACACTTTTAGGATATGAGAGGTATATGTTAGATCTTGACACATAAATTATATGTGATCAAGAGGTTCCTATTCACCTTATTAATAAGGTGAGATATGTATTATATCTATTTAGAAAAGAGTGGATACCTATTAAGAGGGCCAATTGGCAAAGGCTCACAAATGAGATGCTTGATGTGAGTGGCCTAGTTTCTTTCTTAGAAGATAATCTAAAGGTTCACTAAATACAACCTCATAAAACCTATTAGCCTTCATATCCACTTCCCCAAGTTTTCAATCAGTCATATATGACCCCTACTCATGAGCTAAATCAAATATACCGAAGTCATCCTTTTCCCAATCAGTTAAAGGAGAAGTTGAAAGGATAAATCTTTTGTTTATAGCTAATATTGATAGGCAAATTGAGTTGGATAATATTAATTTACAAAATTCCATGATATTATCCAAATAAGTAGAGATCAAACCCTCATTTCCCTCTCACATTACATCCCCACCACCTCAAAATGAGACCTCTAGTCCCAATATCCTAAGTTGGAGTAAGATAGTGGAATCATTGGGAAAGAAAGAGGAGAAAATTCTTGACAAAGAGTGTGAAGTTGAGAATGATTTTGATCCTAGACTAACCCCTCCCACCCTTCCTCAATAAAAGACTTTTAATCCTAATATCTTATGTTGGACTAAGATATTAGAATCATTGGGAAAGAAAGAGGATGGAAGTTTGGTTGATAAGGAGTATGAAGTGGTGAATGAAGTTGATTCTTTGAAAGTTCCTCTCACCTTTCGTAAAGAAGCTTCTTGTGTCCCATGTCAGCCCTCATGCATTCCTTATCCTCATGATGATTCCTATTAATTTCAATATAAACTTTTCCAAGACAACCTAGCCAAGCAAATTGAGTTAGAGTCAAAGATGAGGTTGTTAAATCAAGGTGTGATGGAAGGTTTAAACCCAAAATAAGATCTTATGCATAAACACACCCCATCCACCCTTCCTCAAGATAAATCACATGTGAATAAAGTGGTTGTCAAAATGAAAGAAGAAAATGAATTTTTAAAACTCAAAGTCTACCCCCTTCCTCAAGAGTTCCCAAAAGAATCCCCAACGTTGCATTCTCAATCTGATTTTGAGCCCTATGTTCCACCTCTACCAACTAGTTCCTTTTTTCCTCATCCCACCACCATTTTCATTTATGGACCTATGATGTGGGAACCTCAATAAGATTAATTGGTTTAGGAAAATTTAGAAATATTACTTAGATAAAGTGCAACTCCTTAGCAACCTTATTGGGCTAGGTCACCAGATTTCAAGATGCCTAGTCTTGGCATCACTAAGGAGATTGAAGATCTTTCAACCCTTGACAAATAATATTAGATTATGATAGCTAAGGTATAATTTGAAAACCCTCAAGGGGTCCTAATTGATGAAGAAGAGGTGAGTTCTTGTGTTGAATCTCCTTTTTTGGTTGATGATGAAGAATATATTCCTTGTGTTGAAGAAGAAATCTTGGAAGAGCCCCTATTAGAATCTAAAAAAGATGGAGCCTCTCTTATTGTTCTCCTTCATGATTTTTATCAAAGTGAATATGATGAATTGTGGTATAGATTTAAAGACATTTTCAAAGAGTTTGAATCTCTCAAAGGGTTTAAAACTCCTTTAAATTTGGTTACAAGTGATGGTAAACAAGATAACTTCATCAAAAATGTCATAGATGAGAAAGATGAAATTGTACAACATGTCATAGGTGAGTGAGATAAAATTAAAAATCAGCCTTTTGATGTTAAGACAAACCTCTATTGGCCTCAATATTTTAAAGAATAGTAAATTATTCTTTTTGAGACCATGCCTACAAAGAGTATTAAAATTGACCATGAGAAAGAGAGTGGGCAGAAATATGAGGTATGTGTACAAGGCCAAGAGGACTATTTTACATTGCAAGCTTATTTAAAGATAGTCCACTTGAGAGGATAGTAATTGAGGTGCCAAGGAATAGGTTTGATCTATCAAGTGTTCAATATAAAGAGAAACATGCTTGGAACCTTCATCCCTCTCATGAAGAAGGAGATTCAACAAACTTTCCCATTGATCCAAGATGGAGGTATACTTAATTATTAGTTGTACATAATATTTTGTTCTCTGATTCTTGTAAGTGCCTCTAATACATGTGTTTGTGTGTGTCTTTTTATTTTATTTGCTTTATTTGGTGTGTGTATTTATTTTGTGTGTTGAGGTAGTCATTAGTTATCTTGTCATGGTTAAGTTTATGGTTCATGGTCAAAGGTATCCTTTTTTGCCTCATACTTTATATGACTCCTAAGCCCAATGGATTGATAATTCTACTGGTCTAGTTAGTATAGCAGACATACTACCCCTATGAGTCAACAATTTATTGACCGAATTTGATTTTTTAGTCAAATTAGGGCACCTATAGGAAAAAACATAACCTTTAGGTTTTTTAGGGGCCTAATATAGATGTTGTAACATGTTTTATTGGTTATTTGATGTCACTTAATGTTGTACTAGCCTTGGTCATTAGTTATTTTAGTCCCTTTAGTCATTTTTAGTCATTTTAGGGGTCAAAAAGGTGCATTTAATGACATGTACATATTTATTTAGAAGTGTGAAGGTTAATAAATGTTATTTCATGTCCCATGTGTCCTTATAAGTCTTAAGTAATTGACATGACTAAAAAGTGGCAGGTTCATCAGAAGAAAAAGTAGTTTTCTTAAGAAAGGAGAAGAGTTTGGCACTTGTATGACCTCTTTGGGAAGTGTACCATATTAAAAAAATTGAAATGTGACTCTTAAACATCCACATGCTTAGTTTGATTTGAAAGTGTCATTTCTAAGCTAAAACCATTATGCTCCTTTTTTACCTTTTTTGGCAAGCAAAAGTGACTTACAGGTTTGTACTTGGTATGATCAGCATAAGGGGTTTTAGTAAAAATGATCATATAGGTATATTATACACTTATATTCCATTTTATTTTTGGTTTTATAGGAATTTTGGATTGAGATTTATGAACCATTCCTAAGAAATTGGCCTTCCTAATTTGTTGGCTAATTTGTGCACCCTATAGGTTTTGCCTTAGTTTGGAGAATTTTGTATGAACTAGTTGATTAATTTTGATGCTCGATGATGTTAGCCTCTTCCTAAAATGATTCCCATCTTTATTTTCAAGTTTCATTAAGTTTGGATGAGAAAAATGGCTTAGGTTACAAGAGGAAGCACCTTTCGATACAATAGAATTTTTTTTACCATGTTCTATAATTTCATACTTGAAAATGGATCTAGGGTATTGTGATAAGTTTTTTATCATGTCTTAAAAGTGATCCAATATCATTTTCCAAGAAAATGTTCCATAATTTGTAATCATAAGTCACTATATAGTCAGTTTACTATATGACTATCATATGAGTTAGCTAGGTGCATTCAAGGGGGTTCAACATTGATATTGAAATTTGAAACTTGTATTGAGCTTATAAACATATTTATGTTTCATATAAACACCATTAAAGGGATACCATTTCACTTTCAAGCAATTTCCTTGAACACATGATTCCAATCTGCTCATTG
Organism: Torreya grandis; assembly: GCA_037957365.1. Taxonomy (NCBI): domain Eukaryota; kingdom Viridiplantae; phylum Streptophyta; class Pinopsida; order Cupressales; family Taxaceae; genus Torreya; species Torreya grandis. The sequence continues at coordinate 899,936 of JARHVA010004970.1, forward strand.
CCTATCGGTTTTCAAAATGCACCTATAGACATCATCATTGAATCTAATCATGTTGAAAAGGATGTTCCTAGGATAAAAAAGGTTTTGATAATGATTAAGGTCTACTTGGAACTTTTTGAGAATTAATATACACCATTTAAACATACAATTCATGCTCACTGCCTACATGCTACATTTTCTACCTATATGAAAAAATGTCTACCTATAGGTGTTGATAGAGAGTAGGGGACAACTTTTGAGATGTTGAAAAAAGTGATGATTTATTATTTGGGATATTGGTATTATTTTGATACTATATTATACCTTATTTTATTTCCTAGACTACTAAACAAGTGAGGAATTTCTTTCAAAACACAAAATGACAGTGTTCAGGGATCAATTCCCAAAAAGAGCAAAACAGATATCTTAGGGGTTCTTGTGAACATGTAAAAACATGTTTCCCAAGTGTTCCAAAGAATATAAAGAGATGTAAAATTTTTTATATACATATTAAAATATATCCACAAGGTTTTAAGTTAATATATCTAGTGGAAGATGATCATTGAGAGACCTAAAGTTATCATTTTATGCATTGAATTCAGTCAATGATATATATAGAAGTTTAAGTCTTTGAGAAAATTTGCATTCCAAGATGGTAGTTCTAACCATGACTTCATGATAAAAAATTTATAGGCTTTGAAATATATAATTTATGATTTGGAAGGAAACTTAAGGGAGTATGATGTACTATGTTCAAGTTTCATACACACCTATAGGTGTGTCTAATCACAAATTGTTCATTTACAACAAAAGGTCATTTTTTATATCATCTACGAGCAAGAGATCAAACATGAAAATAGAAATATTTGTTTATTAATTATTATTTAAATTGTTACAAATAATATAAATGTAATACTATACATGACCCAAAATGAATTATCACCCACATGCCTATACTTACTCCAATTTAGTCAATTATAGTTGACTGTAAGTAGCATTGAGCTGGAAAGTGAAGTTTGAAGTTTTGGTATGGCACAAATATGAGTAAAATTAGTATAAATAGGTGTCAATAACATTAAAAATATTTAAATATATATTTATACACTTTATCTAAGTTTCATGCACTAACTACAAGCATAAAATCCTACATACCATTCACCTACAACAAAGGTCAAACTCCTACACAGTCTTGTTAGTTCAAGTGTATAGAGGAGTGTGTGAGAATTTAAAGAGGAAAAATGGGATATTTTATTAATAATAAATAATATTAACATCTAAATTAAGTTCATGGTGACTTTATTATCTAAAAATAGGAGAAAACAAACCTACATAGACCTCCCAAAAAGAGCTTGATGTAACCTACAATAGGGTACAATGTTCATGAAGGTAAGAGGTGAGTATGATAAAGAGATGGGAAGGAATAATTAGAAATTAGAAGTGATAAATATAATTTAATTTTATTCACCATAAATATTAGTGTCTATATAATCTTTTGATAATGGATAATAATCATGTAATCAAGCAAACATAGTCCACTTTGGAAACCCTTGCACAGTCTACATTGTTAAGGGTATGTTTTGGTTTTTGTAGGTTTTTAAAGGTAAAATGAGGTCATAAATGGAAAAAATTTGGTTATAATCATAATTATCACTATTATAATCATATAAAATATCCACTTTGTCCAAAAAAATAAGGGAAGTACCCCCACATTTTGTCTTAGATAGTGGGTACTTCCCCTTATGCATAGGCAGGAGGTTTTGAACAAAGGAGTGATAAGGTGAACCAAATTATGTTTGAAAATTTAAAATAAGTATTTTTAGATGTAAAATATTTTAAATATAATTTAAAACATCTCACAATATCATGGAGATAAATAGGGATGTCTAACATGTTAGGGTTGTAGTCAAGCCTGCTACACACATTAAGGCCTAGAAGCCAAAAAGAAAAACATTTATTTATAGCATGATATATTCCTTAAAAAAATTTGTATAATGTCTATAGGATGTTATTATATATTTTTTTATCTATTATAATTCAATTAAAACCATCAAGAGTCATTTTAAGCTCTAAGGTGCAATCATGCCTATTAGGCAAGGTTTAAGCCTAAGGACAAATAGGAAGTTGCTTGAAATTCTATCATAAGATGATCACTAAAATGAATTAAAATATGTTTATTGGTTTTATATATAGGTTTTAGAGATTTTTTAATTTAGATAAAGCATCAGGGAAGCCATGTTTGGCTCAAAACTAACTTAGACTTATAGGAAATGAGGAAAAGAGTTCAATAAGACATGTTTGGAAGCTCATATATTTTTTAAGGTTATACATGGAGTCCAAAATAAGTTTTTAGTGTTTATTATGGTCCCATAAAATAATTTTTTTATAATTTTTTTTCAATTTGGATGTTAGAGTTTTATGAACAAACCTTAAGAGGCTAGATAGGCCTAAAACCCTCCAAAATCCTTCCTAGTGACCCGATTGGAGAAATGAAGATGGAGATGAATTATAATGACATATTTTAGCCATGAAACCTATTTTAAATTTAATAATACTCACTCACTATCTATAAAATTCAAATTATCTGTATGGACTTGTATGGATGGAGTGAGAAACATGTTATTTTTTACCATTTTTTTGTTGTGCAGGCTATAAGAAGAGTCTGAAGATGAAATAAAGTTTGGAGGGAAAATTTAAAAAAATTATAACTCCTTATGGTAATTTAATTCCTTAAATAAACTCCTATATTTCAAAACTAGTTGCTTCAACTCAGCCAGTCAAAACTGGCCTAATAGACAAGCTAGTGAGAAGGGTGCAAAGCTTCATGTGATCTAATTTTAAAGAATACCTAATGGATATAAGGACATTGAGGTTATTTAAAATTTTAATCCACTCCCTCACATGTATTTTCATGATAAATTTATTCCTTTTGGGAATTCAATTGTGTAGGGTGCATGAAAAGAGAGTTTTCTTGATAACAGATGATTACTCATTTTTAGATGTTTCTAGAGGACCAAGCCTAAAACTAATGTATGTATATGAATTTTTGATGTAATTAAAATTAATTATAATAGTTTTAATTGATCCTAATCAGTTATGATGTGTTCAAATAGGGCTAATGATGAAGGTAATTTTTTTGATCCAAAATGAGGAGTTTTATACCACTTTGTAAGAGTTTGATGACTTGAATTGACACTTGGGATTCTTGAAATTTCATGGTTCATCTCATATCCTATTATCATGAAAAATTAACTATTTCTCACAGCTTAAAATTTTTATTTGTGACCCTTGGACTTCTCTCTTCTTCACTCTCTCTCTCAAGTTCTATAAGAACTCGCTATTTTAGCCATTGTATTCTATGTTCCACCTGAGTATGGAGAATGCATACTCATTGATATACCTTTTTATCAATAATACTACTATTTTTTACCTCCTCCATGACTATTATTAGTGTGTTCATTTGGAATGTTTGATTTTTCATAAGTGAAGACTATGGATTCCTTAGCATATTATTTCATTCTATCATCTATTTGTAGTTGGAAAGCTTCTTATTGAAGGGCATGTGAAGTGTTATAGGAAATGTCAAGGATTGAGAGAGTTATTATATTCATTATTTACCTAATATGCCTATTATCTATTCCTCCTATCTTCGCACATTCATCCATAACCTTAGAATGTAACATTGATGTGAGAAGATGAAAATTGGAGAAGTGTATGTTTAATTTGTCCTTTGATTTCAAGTGTAACATGCACATGGTAGGAAGTCATCAATCTCTCTAGTGTATCACCTCCCTTAGATTATTTTTATTTTAGTTATCTCTCTCTTTTCACCCCCCAAGTTTAGTTTTAGTTAAAATCCAAAGTGGTACATCAAGGGAGCTAGCTCTATCTAAAGATTCACTTCATTCCTTAGGCTACCCACAAGCCTAGAGGTGTTTCCATTGTGCCACTTAGATGAGGAGAGATTTTACATATCATAAAATGGTGAAAATTAAAGTGACAATATTTATATATGATGAGATCTATTAAATTGAAGAGTATTCAAAAATAACTAAACTGAAGAGGCTTGAGCATAAAGTATAACCTAAAAATAAAAAGTTTCCAAATCAATTTGTTGGCATTCCTCTATTATAATATCTTGTACATTATTCAATGTGATAAAAAAATTCCTTGAAAATCCTTTTTTGTAAACCAATCTGAAACCTTATTACCTTCTCTTTAGGTATGTATTATCTTTATTTATTTCAAGGATTGGATAATATCAAAAGCATCCTCCATTAGATTTATAATAGACCAGCTAGGAACATTTTTATTAGTAAGGAAATTAATGATTTTCAAAAAATACCCTTTAATGATAAAATGAGTGGATCTAATATCTTAGGTCATTTTAACACCCTAGAGATATTTTTTAACTTCCAATATGTGATTAGATTTAATTCCTAGATTCCCAACATAAGAAGCAATTAGAGACCCTTTGTTATCTAAAATGACACCTCCTCTACTAACTTTGTTGGATTCCCCTTAGTAGCTCTATCAAATTTGAGTTTGACACACCTTGGAAAGGGTGATAACTATTTGGTTAAACTTTTATCTTATTTTTTATTATAATTATCACTTATGTCTTCACTATAAAAGTTCCTATTGGCAATAATATTAAGCTCTTCATCCTTCACTTTATTATTATCTTTAAGCTTCATAGAAGTATATTTTTTCATAATATTAAATATTTTTAAGGCTAAATTTGTGTGGATTATTTTATTATCTTTTAAAATTATCTAATTATGTTGGGACCAATGGAAATAACATAATTAATGGAATACTCCTTTATCTTCTTATTCAAAACTACCCTTCTCTTGGCTTGGAGGGTGACAAGTGGAACTATTTATCATCAAGTCATGTTTAACTAATCATTTCTCTTATTCTTGAAAATTTTAATTATTTTTATAAACTCCTAATACTGACATTAAAGTGATGATCATTCTTAACTAGGTGTCTTGAAACCTAATTGGCTTCACTATGCCTCTCTTTGCTTTCAAGAGTCAAATCTTGATTTCATATTTAAAAATGAAATATATATATATATATATCATAAAACACTTTAAATAACTCATTTGGATCCATAAAACACTCACCAAGACCTTATTTTTCACCTTAAGCTCTCATTATCCTTTAATTCTTTATAACCCTAAAAACACACAAAGTATATTATGTAGAAGAATATATAGATTATATTCATGAAATATGCATATTATTGAGTAATATTAATCCATTAAATATGTGTTCCAAATTTCATGACCCAAATCTTAGTATAAGTACAATTATTCACCTATTTTCTCTTTCCATTTAGGCCTCAATTAGGCCTCTAGGCCTAGAGACTGAGTTTTGTCTCTAATATTCTCCCACATGTGTGAAACTAAAAATAAGTGTTTTATTAATTTTACCTACATAATTACCATTCTTCATGTCTAAATTGGGCTTCTAAAAACTTGTGTAGATATGAGAACCATGAAATGGCTAAAAAACCTAGCCTTTCACAAGCCTTTTCCACATTGCCTTCAACAATCAAACCTATAGGATAACTTTCAATGTTACATTTAAATATTTTTTGGCATATGGGGATACAATACACCTTAATCCATACTCTCTAATGACTTTCATCTACCCATGAGGTCAAATACCCTATTTTGAGCCCTAAATTTTAAAAAAAAACACAACATTTAATGAGTCTATACAATTACAAGTATAGGAAAATGTCATGGTGATAATATTAATATATTTAGTAATTATTTATAAGTGATTTAAAGGTCAATATATTTAATCTCAATCACTTTGAAATCCAATCTCTCTTAATTGGTCATTACTAGTCTTATTGGAGGCCAAAAATGTGCTTATCATCTTAATGGTGATTTATAAAGCCTGGAGCCTTGATAAATGAAATAACTCCATAAATCATAAGTTTAAAATTACCCATAAAATCTTAAAATATATTATTCTCCCATTAAACTTGTCTATACTATTCCAAGATTAGGAAAATACTTCTGAGGCTAGAAAGTCTTCATTTGGTTAGCTTGAGACAAAGTAACTTAGAAATGTTATATGAGAGTTTGGTTTTGATTAAAAACACCTCAAGGATATATTAAACACCTATATTTAATTATTCCAATGGTTTATATACTATTTAAATTCATTATACCTCATGTAATATCATTGGTTAATTTTAGGGTTTTTAAGCAAACTATCAAGTCTAACCTTAGAAACCTGTGTTTGAGGTTTTTCTCATTTTTGAAGGTTTTTAAAATTTCATATGGCTATAAATAAATTATTATCTCATTCATTTTATAATATAATCTTCAAGAAATATTCTCTTCCCAATTTAACCCACATAGGGATCTATAGTTTATGAGTGCTCACTCAGGCCTACTAAGCCTAAAGGAAAGACCATGTAAATCTTTAAGATTTATGATGTATTATTTTGAATAATTAAACCTCAAATTAATCTCATTATATCCCATTATATTTTCAAATACTATCCATATTCTTAGTTCTTCTTACTTCCTAACAATAAACCTGTGTGTTTTATCATCTTGACTTATTAGACCTAATCAGTGTATTTAGGCTTTCCACTACCTTTAATTTTTTTCAGTGGAGAGTACTGAGAGGCTAAAAATAAATAGGAATCCTTCCTTTTTTTTAATTTCATTACCTCTTCTTACTTCAAAAAATATTTTTTATTCATCTTTTATACACAGGCCTGTAGGGTATAGGTTTTGGCTTATTAGGTTTAATGACACCTCTCCAAACCTTGAAATTACCTTTATTTATTTTGAATATCATATGGTGTTTATGACGTAATTATATAATAATTTTCATATTATTTCCCTTCCCATAGACCTTTTTTCTTTCACATCAAGTAGACATCTCTCTCACTAAGACTAGGTAGGCTTGTAGAAGCCAATTTGATTGTGTGATTATAAGGGTTAAATTAGGTTTGTCTTGATCACCTTATTTGATATTTATTAGGTCTTATTTTATATTTAATATTTCATATATCCTAATTATTCACCCAAACTTATTTCTCATGAAAGAAATTGCATCTTCTCTCAGAATACTTGAAGATGAGTTTTTCACTCTCTAGCTGGCATATAAGAGCTAATTGATTATCTTGAGTATTAGATTCTACATCCACATATTTTAATGAGGTAATTTAATTTATAAAATTTGGATATACTAAATTTACCTCACCATTTAGGTATTCAAATTCCATTCTTTGGCACATAATTCAATGCATTTTCATGAAAAGAGACCTATAAGTCTACATTTTCATGTTTTAAAACCCTTTTGAAGCCTATTTTGATATTTATGAACCTATTATAACTTTAAATTGCCTCATTAAAATTTACCATGAATTCATGGCCCTCATATAACCCTAATGATGCAAGATAAGACCTTTCAAATCATTGTTATGCAAGTAGCTTACATAGAGTCTTCAAGGTGAATTATGATGTGAACTTTTTTAAGGTTAGTACAAAATGATTATATTCTTGGAGATACCTAAATTAATTTTTAATATGATTAAAACCTTATACAATACTTGGATACATTGGACCAATTTTAAAAGCTTTAAAACCTCAAATGTAATCTTATAACCTATCCTATGGAGGTATTTCTCTCTCTTTCTAGTGACACATGTGCCAATATTGGTGGATGAAAGTTTGATATGGTTTTTAAAGACTATATTAACTCTCTATAATGATCCTAATGATCAAAAAATTTCAAACCTACATGTATACTACCCAAAACTAAGATAATGGGATTTTACAAGGGTTTAACACTACCCTACCTTCTTAAGGATTATTCATAAATGAGGGACCACCAATATTATGACTATGTACATGGATATTAATATAATTAGGACCTTATCCTCTATAAAAAAATATTAGGTACCAAATCTCCTTGTGTTATGTGAAATGATCATCCTAATTTTTCCTTTATCAGCATGTTAAGGGAGTGATGGAGAAAAAAAGATTATTTTGTACTTCTAAGACATGTACCTACACTCCAATCATGGATTTGAACTATATATGTAAGATGAAACACTCTTAAGATGTTTTCACTTGAATATGGATTCCCTAAGTCCAAACAAGTGCTTGAAACTACCCTTTTTAGAGGTTAAACCTATAAAATTGATATGATCTAACATTCTTGACATGAATGCAAGCTAGATAAATACCTCAAAAGCTTTTTAAAATGTATTATATGTATATTTGACATTTTTTAGCTTAGTCATGCATTTAAGTTTACTATATTCACTTTTCCCTTGTATGGCACTTTACCTTAATCTCTACAAAAGAACCTTAACGTCTCCAAACAAATGTAAGGTACTCATACAACATGGTCAAAGCATGATATGACTTTGAGAGGTAATTTGGAACCTATGAAACCTTTTAACCAACCTTATTCACACCATGACACAGATAAGCTATCATAATACAAAAATAATATATTACCTTATTCTTATCAAATTAACCTTAAATTATGCTAATAAGACTTTAGAAAGACCAATTTAAGACCTCATAAAGCATGTAATGGGTTATGAAAATGGTCAGAAGGCATGTCAAGCAAGTTTTGTGTGAACCTAGGTAATGGTAACCAAAATTTGGCTAACACATACCACATATGTTGGGAATAAGGATTCCTCTCTTCATAAGATTATTAATGGCAGTAAAGTTATTCTGCATAGGCTACCAATACAAAAAAATAATCTTGGGAATAAAATCTTTATTCCATGGGAATAATTCAGATGTCTCCTTTAAAACCATAATGTATCTATATTTAACACTATAATTACCATCAAAATAATCCTCCCAAACCAACTCATCTTCCCTTTTTGTGCAAAAAACATGAAATCCATTGAGTATTTGACTTAAGTTTGGTAATCATACTATCTTCTTATTCTAGATTGTTCATGGATAATATCTTCTATGTTCTACCTGAGTCCCTATCTTTAATATAATCTGCAACTCTTTCACAAAATTTCCTACTAATTACTTCCAAAACTTTATTCTAAGACTTTAATGAATGGAGAGGCAAATGGAGAACTGATTCATCTTCCCAAAATATTTTTTTTTCACTTCATCAAATTTTCCATTTAATCCCTTTCCACGTAATCTTCCTACTTTTAAATAATATGTTCCAAAAATAAGAACCTTTAGTAATAATTTCATCCAACAACCATTTTCCATCCTCTTAAGAATCCAAGTATTTAGATTTTAGGATTTCATCCCATTATTTTATTTCTTTAAAAAACCTCCATCATATTTTTTCAACCAAGGATAAATTCATGGGCTCATTTCTTAGAATACCCATCCCTCCATAACTTTTTGGGTAACATACTCTACCCCAAGACACTAAATAGAATATGTTTTTCTCCTCCATGCATAAATAGAGAAAACTCTTTTGAATTATCTCAATCTTATCATCAATGATCCTAGGAATTTTGAAGAGAAACATAATATAAAATAGTAATTTTTGGAGAGTACTATTAATTAACTATAATTTGTTTGATTTTATAAGTAATCTTTGCACCCAACTAGATTATTTTGGAACCTATCCAAGAGAAAATTATGAAACTCAATCGGACTATTACGATGAAAGAGAGGCATACCAAAATATGTAGAACAAAGATATTTTATGTCAACCCCATAACTATAGTTATTTTATGTTGATGGATGAGAGGTTTATTTATGAAAAGTAAATATCTCTTGTCTAAATTTATCTTCCAGTCTAAAGCTTCCTCATAAACTTTCAACAATTTATTTAGCTCCTTAATATCATTAATCAATGCTTTAACTAAAATTAAGTTATCATCAACAAATAATTAATGTGAGATAGGGTCCAAATATTAGTTTAGATGAATCCATTTAATTTTTACACTTATAATGGTTGAAGATAATGTTTTATTAAGGGATTCAACCATAATCATGAATTAAAAAAGAGATAGGGCATCTTTTTGTTGCAACCTTATTTCACTAAAAAAAACCTTTAGGGGATCCATTAATCAAAATTGAAAATATACCTATATAAATATATTTTTTAACAATATTATTTAAATGAGGATGAAAACCAAATTTATCCATAACTAAATCAATAAATGCATATGACATGATATCATAAGATTTATTTGTGTCTAATTTGAAAATAATACATTATTTTTCTCATTATATATGGAATATATTGTCTCATGAATTGTGACTATTGTATCCTATATTTTACTTAAAATAAAATTACCACCCTAGTATTTATAAATTACATATGGAAGAAAAGGTTGAATTCAAAGAGATAAAAATTTAGTGAAAATGTTGTAAATGGTGTTACACAGGCTAATAGGCCTAAACTTTTCAAATTTATTATCTCTCAATTTATTAATAATCAAATCAATAAAGTTGTTATTTATGTCCCTCAAAATAATTCCTTTAAATAATAATTAATTTTTTTCCACTATCACATCCATATTTACTATCTCCCAAAACTGTTAAAAAAATGTTATAGAGAACCTAGTGCCTTGTCTCCTTTTAGGGAAAAGACAAAAAAAATTAAACTCATCAATAATAAATGGATCCAAAATTTTATTTATATCTTCTTTACTAATGACTTATGGGATAGATTCAATAATTATATTAACAACTTCCTAATTTCCATTTGCATCCCTAGAAAGAATACTTCTATATAAATTAATTGCCTCTTTTTTGATAATATGAGTATCATCACTAGAATTCCCATTCTCCATAATAATATCAAAAATTATATCATTGCTTCTATGTTTGAGTGTATAAATATGGAATAATTTGATATTTTTATCTACCTCTTTAAGCCAAATAGATCTCAAATTCTATCTCCAGAAGGTTTCTTCTTTAGTAGTGATAGAATGGTACTCACTAAGAAGGTCTTTCTTTAAGGAATATATAGTTTGAATCATGCCATATGAATTTATAGTCCTCTCTCTATATATAAATTCATCCAAAAAATTTCTCTTCTTTTCAAATATATTCCTAAAGATATCCATATTCCATCTTTTGATGTTGTTTTTTATGTTCTTAAACTTCTTAGAAACTCTATACATTTTAGTACCTCTGATGTCAATGCCCCACTGATATTTACTTATTTCCTTTAAGTCTAGATGTTTCATCCAAATGTTTTCAAACTTAATAAGATTTTTGGATATTTTTTCCCCATTTCCATATTCATCATAATGGATTGTGATAACAACCAATTTTAGGTAGGAATGATATACATAAACTATGTATGATCATCCAATCAAGAGAATTAATAATTATATCAATTCTAACTTGTATAATATTCTCTCCAAAACACATATTAGACCATGTATAGATAGTTACTCTAATCTCTACATCATTAATCCATTGGTTATGATAAATATTGTAAATTTATTCATACTTTCATTATAATCTTATTTACCTCCTATTTTTCATAGGGGTGATATGGGGTATTTAAATCCCTAGCTATCATCCACTTGAAACTCATACAACATCTTTTGAAATAATTTAAATCCTCCCAAAGTATTCTTCTACCAGTATTTATATTAAGAACATAGATGTTTGAAATAATACACATATAATTATCATCAAGACTAGAAATTATCATATCGTAAAAATGGAAAGCCCTCCAAAAACACCTGCATAACTAACACTAAAACCATAGACTTCCTTCCAAATCTTATTATTGAGATCAATAATAATAATATCAAACAACTCCATTTATTGAATATCCCTGAAGTTAGGTCTATTAATATTCTTAGGTCCTCTTATAATTATATTATTATTATTAATCCCTCTAATTTTTCAATAAATTACTTTCAGTTATAGATAATTAAATGATCTTTTCCCCTATTCACATCCAGTTTACACTAAACAACATATAAAATATCCCTTTATGTTAATTTTTTGGGAGTCTTTTTGGCTGAATTTACCTTTATTCTTATCAAACCCCAAATACACTACTTTTTTCCCTCCTCCATATCTAATAATTATGCTATTAAAATTTAATTTAATTTCTTTCACTTTCCTTTGAATCAAAGATTTTATAAATTTTTCTAGGTTATCAAAATAACATGGCACAAATTCCTCCTTATCCCACAACTTATCTCTATAAACTTTTTATTCCTCCTTAGAATAAACTATGCCATCCTCTACACCTAAAAATTTAAAATTAGAAGAAATGAAATACGTAATAGGGTGACCCTTACCTTTCAAATCTACTTCTCCTTCTTCTAGCTCTTCACTAACTACATCTCTAGATTCTCTGAAATCATATCAATTTATTGGTTCAAATATTCTCTCTTTGATTATTGTATTCTCCTTCATTTCTTCTAATACATAATAGTTTTTATCCATTAATTTATCTATATCCAATTTAATTTGTTCTAGGCCTTCTTCAATCATTTGAAATTACTTCAATCCTTCATCTTCTTTTTCTTTCCCTAAAATTTCCTCCTTTAATATATTGTCTTCTTGGGCTTAGTCATAAATTTACATATCCTTATTTCTCAAAAAAATACTCATTTCACATCCAAACTTTCTCATTTCTCTTTTTTGGGCACACTTTATCTATATGTCCCATTTTTTTAGAATTTATTCATTTCAATGGAGATTCATCATATTATATTTTATGATTCCATTTTTAAAATTTATATTTCAATGTAGTGAATTTTGGAAAGATTATTTCCATAAAAACATTCATAGAAAACCTTTCATAAATGAGTCTTATCTTGGCTTTGGTTATAACATCAAAAGTAATCAGGTTCCTAAAGGTTTTGATGATGCCTATCATGATATTCTCTTCCCAATACTTGAAATAAATTCTAGGTAATATAACCCATACCAAAATAGGATTAATATCCTCCTTATCAGGATCAAATTTTGGATTTATTTTCATTAAAAATATCCCCATTATTCTAAAGAGCGAAGGTCCCTTTACAAGGATTCTATAAAAGTCTTCAGCATTATTGAGTCAAATAAAAAATAATGCTTTTATCATGGTTGATATATCTACATATCCTTTTAACATGCCATTTTCTTTCATTCCATTTACAAACCACATCAATGTTTTGCCTTATCTTATAAATTTCCCAATCAAGGCATAATCCATTCAAGATAGAGATGTACTCACTATTAAATTTAGTATATCAAGGTGAAATTCTTATTCCTTTTTCATAGGGATCTGAATAAATTATATTTAGATAAATCTAAGGATTTTGATTCCCTCTAAGTTACTCCACCCATGGCATCTTTGGGCCTTGAATGGATATCTTTTCTCTTTCAATTGGTGGGTCCATCACATTCCTTTTTTGATCATTCATTGATAATTTATAGATTAGTTCTTGGTTTGGGATATCGACATCCCCTTTTTCCACTTGGAGATTGGATTTAAAAAATCATAGTTCATTTTCCCACTCACCATCTTTAAAATTCTAAAATGTACCCTATAAATCACTCTTTTTCTACCACTAGACTATGTTCTAAAAAAACCCATAGAAAATGTCATTGATAATAATGTCATTGAGTTAGCCACTCCTATAGAGGAAACTAAACCTTAATAGAATGAGAATGATAAATTGAATATTTTCAATTACTTATTTCCAAACCATGATACAAAAAAATTTAATTAAATAATTCATCATACCTATAATGCATACCCACCTCTTGAGTCATATGATCAACCACTATATGTAATTATTGGTATAATTATTCAAACTACTTGACTATGCCTTATGATAAACTTTGATGATGATGAAATAGTGGATGATCATTATGATTTTCATGATTTATGTATATTAGCATATATTTATCAATAACCCATTCATATTTTATTAATTTATAATGGATCAAGTGATAATGTAGGTGAAATGACATTACTTCATTCATTTCGTTACACATAACATGGCATACATGCAATACCAAATATTGTCAAAAGATTCAATGGGAAACAGATTGGGACACATTTTGTTTCCTCTTCAGTGGGGTCCTACTATATTATTCACTCATTTTATAGATATATCATAAAATTGTTTATTAGATATAATATCAAGATGCCCTTGGTTACATAAGCATAATATTATTGTTGTACCTTATATGGTATATATATTCCAAAATTACACTCATTATAATCAAGATTTCATAGTTGCATGTATAAGATATGGTACTCTCTAAATATATGATTTTACACATGGTTTTTAGTTATATTCAAATATATGGTGGGGGGATAAGTGTACCCATATATCTCATGTCATCCATCTAAAATTTTATATGGCACTATTGATCATACATGGCCATGCCATCATATTCAATGGATAATTTACATTAACACATGTTATCTCATGATTGGTAGATAACATAATATTTTTCAATCACATATGCATCTCATTAGTATTTATGATTTTTATGTAGGACATAAAAATTTAACATGGAATAAGATGTTAGACTTGCCTCTACCTAGTGACCATGCTAAAATAGAGGCATTTTATCTAAATGTTACAATATTCATACATGTTACTATTATATAACTCATATATTGTTGAGTTATATACTCTTTAAAATTTTATTTATAAAATTTATATCTTACATTATATACATAGATATATTATTCATTAGGATATGATCACATTACATATACATGGTGTAGATTATATTTTTATATCTATGTTCCATTTATGTTATTACTTGTACATAGTAGATTATAATTTTCTTTTCTATTATTTATGGCCCTTGGCACTTGTATGATAATCAATTAAACATCTCTATGAGATCTTCTCTTGGTATGTGTGACATTTTAACATGTTCATTTATTATGTATCTTATCACTTTGTTTTGTGTGACATTTAAATAAGTATCTTATTTGAAACATTATTTGTATCATTTTGTTGTGTTCCTTGGCCTTAATTGTTCAATATTTACTTATGCAATATTTAAACTAGTCTATTTTATGCCTCCCTTGGCATTATTTTATGACATTGAGATTATTGTGTTTGTGTGCTTGTTGATATTGTTAATTTTAATTAGTGGCATGATCCATATCATGAAATACCTATTATGCATTTCTATTATAATTTACTAATATGAGTTTCTTTGATACATTCCTATAAGTCTTACCTCATATGTTATATACATCATATTTAACTATGTTAACATACTTTTCACATATGCTACAATAATCAATGATTACATCTTATTATATATGATATGGTAAAATTTTATATTGATATGAATTAATTTTAGGATACACATTCCATCACCTCAAAGGGGGCATCTCAGTGGAATTTTCATGCATGATATAAGCCTCTTTGATAAAAATTGATTTTAAGCATAAAATAAAATTTCAAAGAATCCAAAATGGTTTAAAATTTAATCATTGGTATAGATTATTTGGTAAAATTTCATGTATATACACTCACATTATAGTATAAAGTTAAAAATTCATATAATTTTGGGTCCATGATATAGATTCGTGTCGAAGCTTCAAAAAAAATTATAATTTGTCATCTACATATAATTATAGATTCTAAATTTATCAATGGTGGAATGATATAGATTCATGCCATATTTTTAATAATATTATATATATATATATATAAAAAATATTATTAAAAATATGGCATGAATCTATATATATATATAGCCATGTAGGAGCATGGATGTACTCCATCCTATTTTGATCATGCATACATGAACTAAGAAATAAAGTGATAATTGAACATACAATCCATCTACAATTATTGAATCATTTAAAGTGCTTAATTCATAACTTATAGGTTTAATCCCCTCTAGAATTATAGCCTATGAATCCATTTTGGATTCCAACCTTTCCATATCTTGGGGTTGTAATTACTAAAAACAAAAATTGAGTTTTTTCCATCCCTCAATTGGTTATTTTTTGTATTCATATTCAATTCAAATTGGGGTTGATCACCCTTAATTCACCATTGGTTCAAATAAGGAACCAAATATCTCCAAGTATTTCATGGGAAACATTAAATTCTCTTATGATTCTAAGAGAAACATCTTCAATAAAATTTAAGAGAGATATATTTTTTTCACACATATAGGTGTACTCATTCCTTATCATTTTTAATCTTTTAAAATTCAAATTACATTTCCTTTTTTTTATTTTAACATATAGACATTAACTGCTTTTACATCATTTCAATATTTTTCATGGGACAGCTTACATGATTGCAGCTTTCTCCCAAATTCAAAATGTGTTTTACACACAAATATATCTTTCCTTTTACTCTAGTAATTTAATTTCTAGACTAAGGGTCGGGAATGTAGTCACTCAAATTTAGTCATGACTACTTGATAATGTTGATTTTGTACTAATTTTACTTTAATTGACTTGAGCACTTAAAATGTACCTATTTTCCACTTCATTATATCCTAATACTTATACAGACCTATGTCTTTCTAATCTGATATCATATGCATACATAAATGTTCTTAATCACCAAAAACTACTTTAGTAATCTATACAGACATATTATATCTTACATTTCACATATTACTCTTAAAGGTAGGATCAATTAGTATGGGTCAATAGTATCAGTCAGTCTTACCCCTATAGTCACTCAAATTTTGTCATGAATACTTGATAATACCATTTCCCCCTATTTCACTTTAATTGACCTAAACACTTTATATAGCCTAATTTTGTTCACCTCACTCTATCCTAACAACTATTCATACCTATTACTTTCTAAATTATTATCTTACACCTACATATATGTTATAAACTATTAAAAAAACATATAAGAATTTGTATAGATATCCCATGACCAAACACTTGCATGTTTCCCTTAAATAAAATATCTACCAATAGGGGATAGTTGTGGAAGACATTTTTATCCATTATGGGCCAATCCTATTCTTAGCCCTTCTAATGGTCACTTTAAAAATATTTACCCTCCTTTACAGTTTGGTCCCTATTTTTAGTATAGGTAATATGAGGTTTTCCCTATTTGGATTTCTATAGAGGCACACTTAACTCACATATCCTACCCCTTATAAATTTCAATAAAGAGGCACACTTACACTATTGTACATTGATAAAATCTTTCTAATTCTTATTATAATCATTTGAAGTAGACCTCAACCAAATCAAGAACTTGTTTTATCCAAGATTAATTAAAGCATGATCAATTATTCAAGCCATATCGATATGCATTCATATACTCAAAAGAGAGTAATTTTATAAAACACTCTAAATGGGAGAACTACATGGGCTTGATTTCCCTCTTTAGAGTATTAGATATATAGGCAAAAAATTTCATCATGGGGTGATTGGGGGAAACTCATCATATTACACTCCACTTTTTTCATTTATAGATTTTTAATGATCACAAACCCTATTAGGGTTTTAAATTTTAATAATTTATATAGATGACTTTTTCACACATTTAAAGTTCAAATATATCCACACATTCATGATTTAAGATGCCACAAATTATAATGACTTTAGTTCCCTTATTTTTACTAAGGAGAAGATTGACAAACTCAGGACTATAGTTCTAGTTGATAATGTCCCAATTTGTATGAACATATCCTTTACCAGTTTCACTCTCAATCTCAGTCACTATGATTTTTAAGAATTAATCAATTTTAATCATTTCTAGCCATTTATGACTTTCACACAATTAGATCTCAGAAGATAAACACTTAAGTCTTTCATTATGTTCATACTTATTCTTATTTCATTCAATTCTACTTTGCCAAATTTAGTATTTTATTTTCATTTTATTTGAATTAGGGTTACTCATTTAATTAATTAAAAATTATAATAAAACATATTGGTGAACCTATGTATTATCTAAAAATTTTATAACCCTATATTTCCTTTAAGGTTCCAGCCATATTTATAATATTTAAAAAAAAAACTTACGGTTTTACATATGATATATGATTTCCCTTATCATTTGTGCAAATTCAAAGTTTTATTTTTACCCTAGGGTTTTACACTCATTTTACTATTATGGCTCCCTTTACTAGACTTATGGCTTATCTTCCCATTAGTTCGGCTCACATATATCTCATAATAACTTTATTTTCAAAATCTTTGAGTATTTTTAGATTTGTATTAAGTGGATAATAAACTTTTCTGGGTCAAAATATTGTATGTATTTTATATAATTTAAAATTTAATGTTTTTCAATAAATTTGGACTAGGGGACAAATGGTGTAATTATTTTCAAATAAATTTTTAGGTTTCATTTATCTAAATATTTTAATTAAAACCCTCTCTTGTATTTATGAAATACCTAGTTTATGTCTTTTAGTGGTTTTTTATTTAATGTGCACATAATGTAATGGCTATATGGGTTATTACTAGCATATACTTTTTAATTCATATATTTCATATTCATGTAATAAAATGGATAAAAATAATGTTCAATAAAATTAGAGTTGCAAACAATCATAATACATCTTCTATTTCTATGATTTCTCAATTAATTTCTACCATCCCTCCTCGATATTGTGATAACCACTTTCCCTTTACAAGATCCATGTTGTCACTATCCCAATAGGTAAGGTGAACCACTCTATCCTTATACATCCCCCACCACTTCCCGCACATCCTCTTGATGAATTTTGTATGAATATTAAATCAAAAGTACCTAAGGCTTGCACTTGTGAAGCCCTTCAAGATCAAATAGTAACTATGATAAATTTCATAAAAGAGTTACAAATAAAAATTAGTGTTTTATTTAAAGGATCACATCACTTGAAATTAATATCACACATATAAAGAATCTAGATCATTTTATTGTTAACCATATATTTGCATTTTCATCTATCTATTTTTTGATTTAAAATATGTCATCTCAAGTATGGGTTCAAAAGAAAAATATATCTAAAAATAGTGATTCAAAAAGTATACAAAAATCTAATAATATTTCAAGTTATATTCTAAGATAAATGATTCAAATTAATTTGATCACATTATCTCCTATGAATCCTCTAAATAGACTAAAAACAATTTTGCATATCGTAGAATACTTGGGCATCATATATTAGTTATAATTATTTGAATAATAAAATAAAAAGTATAATTGATATTGGTGATCATATATTAGAGAAAGCAATATATCAACCACTCACACTATGATGCATCTCCTAAGTAACAAGTCCAAGTAGAAAAAATGACAAACGTAGAGAAAGAAAGGATTTGAAAGGCAAAATTAGAGAAAGAAAAGTTATAAAAAGAACAAAATTAAAAAGAAAGTAAAAAAAATTACAAATGGAAAAACTAGATAAGCAAAGAGAAAAAATGAGAAGTTAGTAAAAGATCATATACAAAATTTGGAAAAAAGTTCAAGATAAGAAATAATGTATTATTATGAAAGGGTTTCTCAAAAATAAAATTCAAAATCAAGACATACAAAATAAGGTTAATGTAGTTCCAAAAAAATTAATTAAAAAGTGTTCTTAAATCTAATTCCTTTGATTATTATTATTCATATTGATGGAAATAAATGTACCAAAGTCAATATTGCATATTTTCATGAAGTAAATATATGTATCATGACACTTATTTGTCATCTTGGATATGATAGTCAACACTTGGGTAATATTATTGGGCCATAGTGTTGTATTAGATCCATTGAGCTACCACTAACACTTGGGTCAAACACATTCTATTATATTTCTCATCGACCCTACCTTAGATCAATATAATTCAAAATCAGGAAACTCATAAAAAAGAGTAATCAAGGAAAGATTGGGTAAAGATCATGACTATGCCACATTTGAGCATGAAATTGTAATGGTTATAATTTTAAGAGAGGAAAATATATAGAGAAATAAAATACAAAGGAAAATATTTATTCAATTAACATTCTAGCAAAGACATCTAGTACTATTAGAACAAAGGCACATGATATAACACACATGGAACCCAAATTAGATTGAAATTTTCAATACCACAGTATGGTGGGGTTTGTTTTAGATAAACATATGTAAAATATGATACAATTAAATAAAAAAATTAAGAACAAGAATATAGTTATGATCATGATTATATAGAATATTGGAATGATACTTTTAATTACATAGGATCTATGCATCAATATCCCATCCCAATTGGTGACTTAACTTAAAATTCATAAGGAAATTACATATGTTATGTAAATACTTCATGAGAACATATTATGGACCAAGTTATCTTTTAACACTACCCTAATAGTCAATCTTAACATTTACCTTAGCAATAACTAGGTTTTAGATTTAGACCAACCCTTAAAAGTTAGTCCATTTTTAAAGATATGTAGCATGAGGTTTCCCCCATTTGGATTGCTACAAAGACATATCTAACTCATTTATTCTACCACTTGTAAATCACTTATAAATTTAAATATTGAGGCACATTTATACATTATTTCACATTTAGCAAAGCTTCCATATTATTTATAAATTTAATTCTAATCATTTTTAGCAATCCTTATCCAAGTCAAGATCTTATTATGTTTGAGTCAAAATAATGTATTATCAAGTATTTAATCCATTTATATATACATACATGTATAAAAAGGAGCACACTTACATAAAACACTCTATGTGGGAGAACTATGTGGGCTTGACTTCCCTCTCCATTGTATTGAATACGTAGGCAATAATCAGTCATCACATGGGTGATTGGGGTCATCTTAGCCTATTACACTCCCCCTTTATATTTTTAATTTTACATATATTGTAAGCCTTATTAGGGTTTTAACTTTTAAGAAGTTATTTTTAGGCCATTCATGTGCATTAGAAGATATTTTTCCACACATTCATGTTTTAATCAGTCATGGGTATTTTTTCCCTAATTTTATTTATTCTATAGAGAACATAATTTACCAATAGAGGATATTAGTGATAATTGATCCTATCCCCTTCATGACATTTCTAACCCTAAGTAGTTATAGTTATATTTCATGTGATTATTTTATTTTTTTGGGAAAATATATAACTAATTACCTAAATTTGACAAACTTTTATGTAAAATTTGAATGCTACATATATGCAATAAATGACAAAAAATTATTTAGAACTTAATATATTTGGAAATATATGAAAAATGGGAAATAACAAAGGAAAAAAACCTTGAATGGAAAATCATAATGCAGGAATGAGATAAGATATAGAAAATGACAATATGACTTTGTTGGATAATTATGAATAAAGAATGTGGATTTGATCACTCTATAAACAAATCCACTGGAATTACAAAATGGTATAGAGTGTTGTTATCATTAGGTCATTCTAGATTCCTATAGGGTTTTAACAATCTATGAATGTTTTGACCCATGTGCCTCACAGGTAGACTCTATGTATGTGATTAGATCTATGTGATTTGATTTGGATTTTAATATATCCCTTCGTATTCACTTGTAAAACCTTGTTTTATAAACAATGATGAATGAATTAAACAAATGGAAAAATGGGTTAGAAATTGAATTTATGTTAAAACTTAACACCTATGTTTAGTGTTGCCTACATAACAATACTTTGAAGTGGGATCAAAATCCATGTGTTTCTCCATGCTATGATGTTATTTGTGAAATACTCATGTAATGTTATATGCTCCTATAATTTTGGTGTGATTAAGTTTTTCAATAATGATTTGTGGCCTTGGATGTTTACTCATACTTTAGCTTAGGGCTAGGAGGGTTGTATATAAATACACATAATATTTTCAAAATTTTATCAATTATTGATGTTTTCTCTATTGAAGGAACCCATATATTCTCAATATCTTTGAGTGCATGACTTAAAGTGTGTACTAGGAAAGCGGTGGGTAGACTATTGGTACTTCACAGGCTTTTTATCCCCTATACCACTGCTTGATATCAATCTAACCTTCTCTTAGACACTTGCTTAATCTTTATCTCCTCTTGCACCCTCTTCCAACCATTTTATACCTTCTTTATTCCTTCCCTAAGACTAAAATATTTTTTGATGATTTATGCTACACTGTCAACCCCATCGACCTTATACTCTAATTGATAAAACGTATTTAAGGTCTAGGTCGGCCCTTGATTAACCTAAACCAATACCTAATTTATTTTTATCAATAATGATATAGATTTGATTGGGTCAATCCATTCAGCTAAACTTTTAGAAAGGTTTAGGGTTAGATTGAACTATATATACACATTAATTTCATCATTTATTAATGAGAGAGAAAGAGTTAGTTATTCATTTACACTTGTTTACAATTTGTTCTTCTGCCATTCTACTTGAGGAGTTATATCTTAGGGTCTACACTTGAAGAAGAATATTATCTTATGAAAAATTCTTGGATGATTTGGCCTTTCTTAGTGATCCTTACAAACCATAAAAAACTCTTCTAAATCACCTTTGGCCAAGGGAGAATTTGATTCTCAATGGGTTTGTCTTCAAGGTACATATCTCTAGCTTTAGTCCTCTATTTTACTATATGTAAGTACCATATGTATGGATTTTTAATATATTTATCTCTCCATACATTAGGGTTATACCTTTACATAAATTAATTAGGATTCTCTTATGCATGCTTACCTTTATGTTTACTAACCCCCATTTTGTGACATAAGCTTTGGTGAGAACTAGATTAGATTTTACATTCCTTGTCATTTAATTTGGTGATTATGAAAACATAGGACCTATCTAGGATTATTACATAATTTTTATTAACTGGAGGCTTTGGAACCCTCTATAGTTATTTTATTATGGTAAGAGTTCCTTGGTTATCTATTAGATCCATCTTGGTCATGACCTTAAATATTTAATATGTCAACAATCAAAAGTGTAAGTAGGATTTATGTTCTCTGAGCTAGGATTGAATATTAGATTAGTTGAATTTCCCTTTGTATACATTCTAATGAACTCGACATGAATCTAAGCCTTGTAAGTTTTATTTCATGCCATCATTTTGTCATCATATTATACTTTTCTATATTTTTAGTATTGTATCAAACCAGTCAACATGGTTCTAACATTTTGTGAACATGTTTAACACATAGTCACTCTTAAATGACTATGTTTTGTATGTGAAAATATTTTCCAAGTACATGTTATTGTATTAATAAATTTGGCATAGTATTCTTTATCATCTTCATATTTGCATACATAATAGAACTAATCAAATCTATCTCTAATTATTTTCTATCAACATATAATTTTACAAACATAGTCAAACTAGTTAAACCTATTCACAACTTTTTCATATTATAGGTTTTTCAAACATCATTGAGCTAGTTGACTAAGTTGGTATAATTTTGAATCATCATGTGAATATCATAGCATAAAAAATTGCACTCTAAAACATATTCAATCCCTCCAAGGTTCATTCCTTTCTCTCTATGTTATTTCAATTTTCCTTTTTTGTAATACTTTTCACAAGTTGGTAGTTTATAAAACTACATCCCTATAGTAAACTAGGTTGACCTGTTTGACACAATTCTAGAGTCTATCTTCCATATAAAACACATAATCAACCTATTTGACTGTGTTCTTTAATATCTTGGTTCTACAAAATAGTAGAGACCTAGTTGATTTTATTCTATAGTGTTTACATATAGTGTCACCTAAATTGACTCTATACTTTTCTCAATCAAGGAATTAATATATATTTGTTAATAATTAATTCACATTTCCTTTTTAGTTGCTTGCATGTGTAGAATAACAAACATATCTTAAATAGGTGGTTTTTAAATTACCATTTTATTCAAACTCTTTTTATCTTTTTCACACACTTCTAAATCACTTTACATATAAAAAACATTAAATATTTGTCTTCCCAAGGTCTACCTACTTGGGTTTCATCACCAAGGAGGAATCCAAATTGATTTTCTGGGCAAGTATAAATACATGGTTGATGGTTTATATTGGTAAAGCATCTGACACCCTTATCACTATGATATTATGAAGTGAGAGGGTAATCTCCAACACCAATCTATTACCATCACCAATACAGATCCCTTTCATCCTAAACATCTTGATACTAGCCTTATACCACTTTCTATTTCCTTGTTTCAGCCAACTTCCCTATCACATTAAAATTAAACTTTATTATAACTTAATAACACATAAGATGAAAAAAATAGTTAGCATTTACATTTCAGTTGTTTTCTCTTTGATCATTATATGTTATATTTCAAAACTTACATTGACCAATGTTAGTTTAAATTTTATGCTATGTTCTAATTAAATTAGTCACATTGATCTAATTTATTTTGTGCTTAATTTCATCTTACTTCAAAATTATAAGAGATTATTTATATTCTCTATCTATAGTACATATTCGACCTATCTGACTATGTCTCTTTATATCCATGTTCAATCCCTTATCTAAGTATTATATAGTCAACTTGTCTGATTATGTCTTCTTATTTTTTTGGCATGTTTCTTGTTCAACAATATACTATCAACCCATATGACTATTTATTCTCTTTAGTCTATTTCAATTTCTTCCCTTCCAAAACATTGTCTATCAACTTGACCATGTCCTCTTATTTCTCTAGTTTGTGAATTTTCTTCACATACTTTGTTTACCCAATCAACTCCATAACTATTGACTGACATTATTCTTTATATGTTTGACTTTGTCCTTACTTTGGATTCTTATTTCCTCATATCAGATCATTTCATCAAGAATCATGAAATCCTCTATCAGAATCTTCTTGGACAACTTGAATCCATTTAGACACTATTTGTGGTTCACTTTTCTTCATCTCTTTACTTCCCAATAGGATCCTCACTCTTGAAATACATCATGTCTTCCCTCATATTTATATTGAAACATGGTTAAAATCACTCTAAAATATGAGATTGGTGGATCAGATGCTTTTCATACCTATTAAGATAATTCTCATATTCAAACATATCACCATATTGTGGGGGAAATTAACACAATTTTATCCAATAACCCCACATGGAATCTATCACCTAATACCCTCCACGTAATACAAATTTGATGAATCCTCATACAAACACTAATTTACCAATTGATAGCACTCAAATTCTTTCATAGATAGTGCAAAAAATGAACATAATGAAAACATCTGACACCTTCCAAATGATGCAACTACAACATCATTTGATAAACATGGATGATCAACCTCATGTTCTTCTCCTTCAAAACAATCAAAATTTTATTCTTCCACCTCTTATATATGTCATAGGGAATGTCATCCCCTAACCTATCATGAATAATAAGACGTTTCAATAGATATAAAATAAGCCTTTATCCCCTTTCATCATTTCCAATGATATTGATAATATATCTCCAACTATTAAATATTATGGGACTAAATACCCTACATCTAAGGAGTGGATCCAAACTAATACTTTCACCAAAACTAAACTTCTAGTTAAAACTTTTATCGGTGATGTATTAGAATGGTACAATAAACTTCCCCAACACTCCATATGGCAACTAGAGAATTTAGTCAATCCTCTAGTTAAATAATTTCAACACAATTATCTTCTCAAATATTTCCTTATCCATTTCATCAATGATAATAATTTAGTCAATCCTCTAGTTAAAGAGTTTCAACATAATGATCTTCCCAAAAATTGCCTTAGCCATTTCATCAATGCTAAGAAATCTCCCATTAAATCATCTCATGATTTTATGAAATAATTAAAATATATGACTCACAAGGTTGATCATAACATGATTGACGATTATTTGTTTAAACTCTTTATAACGGTATTAACTCTTTCACTTAAATATAAGATTCAGATTTTTTCTCTTCAAAAGTTAAATGAAGATCTTGATCAAGCTACACATAAATATTTATTAATGAAATAGTTTAAACATAATACTAAAATCATTAAAATATCTTTTCAACAATAAACTAATGCAATAAATCACAATCTTACTTATTCCAAACTAAAAGTTTCCAAAATTGACAATCCCTAACCTTCTCATATGCTACTAAATATACAACAAATGAAATATGTTTTAGTGACCTCACTAAATTATCAAAGATATTACCATCAGTTACTTAGATTTAGAAAATAATGAGGAATTATCTCCTCCTTATGAAGTTACAACTACTTCTATTCCTCCTAAACCTATTTTACCTTCTAAGCCTCATGTCGATTCTTCTTCTTCCAAAACCCATTGGAAATTCTTAGAAGAACTCAACTCCATACCTTTAAAAATTAATCTTATCAAGTTAGTTTTTATCTCTCCCTATCATCATAAGTTCCTCATGCAATAAATTCAATAAATTGAAGATACATATCCTTTAGAAGAGGAACCCTCTTCTCATGAGCCTCAACCAACCAAGTGTATACCATTGAGTCCATTTGTCCTTCTTCAAAACCTTCCATAGAGTTCCTTGAATATGACATGATCAATGATGAGATCCAGTTTTGATATAATAAGACACATATATTAATTAAAATAACCATTAATACCACCCTCATTTTCAAAGTAATATTAGATTAAGGGTCTAGTATCAATGTGACATCTATGTGGCTCATCTAACAACTTGTCTATAACAAATATCATCTCAAATAAACTTGATTAATATGTCATATATTTGAAAAAACTAATAAAAATCACTTATTTGTATTTGTATCCCTCTTGTGATTGGATATAAGACTATATTAAGTAATATCATGGTCCTCAATTTACCTTTATCTTACAACATACTCTTAGGATTCCCTATTATCACTCAAAAGTACACCCTTGTTGAGAATGTGTGCCTATTCTCACTTCCTTTGATACAATAAAAACTATACAATTTATGGGACCTTATAATTTAATATAATATCTAAATTAATGGATGGTTCCATTTTTTAAACTCACCTACTTTTATCTAAATTATCTAATTTTATGTTTTTTAGTCTAGGAAAAGGGTAGAAAGAGCAATGTTGAAGAGCAATGTTAGAGCTAAATATAGAAATGAAAACTAAAAATTAGGGTGATGAAATAATATTAAAGTTAATTATGCATATAATTTACACACTTTATAATATAAATAACATATACACATTCACTTCATCTTCATACAATGACTCCTTCAAAAATATTTTACACAGAGGTCTTAACAGACACCTACACTAGTTTGGGAGGAATGAACAATAGCTGAATTCTATTCCATATTAGGTATAAATAAAATTTATATGCTTTATATGACAATAAAGAATTATAATTTTATATATAAATGTGATATATTCATACATAAATATTTTATAAATAATCATTCACTAATTTCTATCAATGAATTAAAAACACACTTTATGAACAACTTGAAAATGGAGGGAAAATTAAGCTCTTTATTATTTAAAGGGTGAGGTAGTACAAAATATTGATAGAGTTTATGTAATCCAAATACATAATATCCATAATAATTCAAAAATTAATTTACATATATGAAATAATAATAGAGATATAATACAATAAGTTCCACATGAACATCCACATGTAAGTCCTAGTTCACTCATGCTTCAATTGAAAATTCAACTCAAAATTAAACTCCACCTTCAACTTTAATTTTAATGAAACCTAAAAAACAACATAGAATTTTATTTTAAAAATTATTTCATGGAATATGGCATGGTATGAAATACATAATCTATTATTTCATGTTAAAAAAATCAAAGGGATCTTCATGCATCTTGAATCTTGAGTTAACTTGTTGTGATCTTGCATGCAACTTTTGATCTTCTTTAGTTAATTATTTTTGGTCTTTAGTTAAATCCTCTTAGTATTTCATGAATATTAAATTTATACTTCATTTATATTTATTGTTATCTTATATTTTTACTTCACTTATCTTTAATTGTAACTTGGAGTTTGACTTCACTTATCTTAACTTGCATGCAACTTGACTTTTTTACTTTTCTAAATTTAGGCCAAAAGGGGTATACTGAGAGAGAGAGAGAGAGAGAGAGAGAGAGAGAGAGAGAGAGAGAGAGAGAGAGAGAGAGAGAGAGAGAGAGAGAGAGAGAGAGAGAGAGAGAGAGAGAGGAGAGAGAGAGAGAGAGAGAGAGAGAGAGAGAGAGAGAGAGAGAGAGAGAGAGAGAGAGAGAGAGATTGCATCATGTTATAAGGATTATTTTTTATGAAACTATGGCATAGAATATTTACCAAAACTCAAACATAACTTTTCCATTTTTGCATGTTTTGAACTCCACTTTTCTAGGGCTAACTAAAGATTCTTGTTGTTGATTTGACCTTTTCTAAATTTAGCCAAAAGAGGGGTGACCTATAATTTACAATTTTATCTCTCCTAAAGTATATTAAATAAATTATACCACTTATAAACATTAAATTACTTTAAAAGACTTCAATGCCAAATTTCTTGAGATTTCATTGGATAAAACTCAAAATATTCATTTTTTTGTGTTGATTTGCTTACCCAGATTCATTTCTAAATTCATTTATGTATACATTTTAAAAAATTATTGAGTTTTATGAGGCATAAATGCCTAATTATATTTTAATTAGTATTAATTATAACCCATATCATAATTAAAATAATTTATGTGCTCAAATTATCTCTCAAACATCTAAAAAGTTGCCTTTTCTAATTGTTTCTCTTGCTTACTTAAAACTATGATACCTATACCTTTGCATTTTTTCATTTTTTGCCTCAAAATTTTGATTTATAAAAATGTATTAAGTTTATTTATGTCACATAATATCTAAAAAAAACATTGATTTTTCAATAAGGAACTCAAAAATGCAATTATATCTCTTAAAACTAAGTCATTGGAGTTTTAAAAGGGTTTTATAGCCCTTATTTGAATTAATGATTGTTCATAAAATTAACTACTGTAACCTAAAACCAATGAATTTAATATTGAGGTAATATATGTCCAAAAATATCCCTAATACAATTTTAACTAAATTATTCACCTTCATATACCGATCATCTAAAAATTGCCTCCACTAGCTTACAAATAGCTACTTAGAGGAATAAAAGAATCCTCTTTAAAAATTTGAACTTGTGATTTGTTCCTAAGAATGATTTTGGAATAATTAAATTTTTATAATATTTTATATAACTTTTTTGAACTTTAATTTATGAATGAATTCTTCTTGAAAACTTGCACATAAGAAACTTTGACCAATGGTGGCAAAATTGTCAACATTTTTGGTGACTTTGCTGGGATGTTTGCCTGCTAAGCATTCAATATCAGTAGATTTATCCATTTGGATATTTATTCATAAAAAAATCAATAAATATGAAACTTAAAATGTCTTCCTCAAGTAATTACAACACTTGTGCATAAACACTTACTGAATTGAAAACTACAATAACTACCAACTGAAAGATGTGCAAGATAACACTTAAAGGAGTGTGAAAAATAAAAATAATAAAAACATATATCAAAACAAATATCCACCTATATCAAAATAAAAACCTCTTATTTCCTTTCCATGTGGTTGATGAAGATGACTAACAATTTTTTGTGTGAGTGTCATTCTAGTTGGATCAACTTTTTTCCTTATTTTCAACCTCTTTGGCTTATCTCAAAGTAAATAAAATGAAGCAAACATCTATCCAATATTAAAAAACTCATCATGTGTTTTAATACTCACCTAATTAATCTCTTTCATATGAAGAAAGTTTTCTAATGTAACCACATTCTGATTTACCTTCATAACCATTTTATCAATGTCTTCAAAAAGATATGTAGGCCTACAAAGATTCTTGAAGTCTTGAATCATATCCAAGTATTGCTTCCATAATTCATCAAAACCTTATTGGTATTTAATTTTAGATTATTTATATTCACTATGAGTTACTACATCTTATTTTGTATCTTTATTTAACTCATGTCTAAGACTATTACCTTGTGAAATCACTATTACAATCTCACTAAATGTTGCCATTTCTTCTATAAAATATTCATGATAGGATTCTTGAGGATAACTTATTATTGAAATTTTATTTTTTAATGTCTCCTCAAGGGCTACACCATGATCTCCTTCTATGCCAAATTGAATCTCATTTGACCAACACAACTTTTAATCATCCTCTCTTGACAAATTTTTCGTTTTACCTTGATGTTATTGTTTTTCCTTCCATTTAATAGGTATTAATTTAAAAATTGAGATGGTCGGAGGGAAAGATATTCCATTTTATGGCATAATAATATAAGTTATTATTTTTTACTCTTGAACTTGAGGTGCTTGGTGAAGCTTGTTTACTTTAACATGCTAATTGTTTTAGGCTATAGGGGAAATAATCTGATCATTATTAATTTTATACATTATATTAGGAATCTCTGAAGAATGGATTACCTATTGGGGTTCATCTATATCATTTATCTTAGATCTTATAATGGCTGAAACAAAGTTTTTTAATTTTCTAGGCTCACCAATATGATTTACTAACACATGATCATCACCTTGAAAATTCACCAAGATCACATCTAGTTGTACTTGTTCATGATTTGCTTCCTCTTGTGTCATTTGAAGAATTTCAATATTCTATGATATACTAAATCTTGATTTTTCAAATCATTTATTTTAGAAGTCTATCAACTTGAATCTTGTATCAAACTATTTTGTACTAGAATAAGGACTTTGGTTGAGGAAGAACATTAGGATTAATTGCAACATATGGTTTGGCTGGTATAATGGCTCCTTGAGATTGATATATAGGCCTATTCACTTAATATTTTTTCCTCTTTAATTCAACTAAATCATTACCAAAATATTTTATCATACCTTTTAGTTCACCAAGCTCACTAGATTGACTATGAGTATCTTGAACTTGACCTTGAGGGGCTATAATTTGGGATATTGATGGATCTTGAAGAGGTAGAATAGGTTGTAATTATATAAAAAATGGAATTAGAGGCCTAGGTTAAGTTTACCATCTTTAATTAGACCATTTTAGCACTAATGGTAACCTCATGAGCATCTAAGAGTGTCCTACCACCCATGGATTGAATCATAATTGAAATATCAAAATTCAAGGCTCTCAAAAAGTATAAGAAAGCATGTTCAATAGATGGTCTTATCATGAGAGAGATCATATTCCATGTTTTATGAAATATAAGATTGAAATAAATCATAAATTCATGTGGCGTTCTCTTGATGGTAGTGAGCTACTCAATACGAGATATATGGTTTGATTTATCTTCAAACTATTTACATAATACTACACCTAAATCATCCCAAGAGGCTATGGAGTTCAAGGGAAGGTTTCTATACCATTGAAATACTTTTCCCTGTAAAGATGAAATAATTAAATATATGGAAACATTCTCTTAGGTAATATGGTTGAAGGAACACAAATTGGCAATATGTTTGACATGATCTATGGGTGTAATTTGATCTTCACCTGTAAAATATGGTAGACTTTTGAGAGTTGAGGCTGGAATATCATCGTATTGGGCTAAATTGAGAGGGATTACATCATTGAAAGGAACAAATAACTAATTATTTGGTATATTCATGTTTATTTGTAGTAAATTTAGGAAAAAAAATTATACTTCTTGATGCTATAAATGTCTTTTTCCATTTTCAATCTATGTCACATCGGGTGTGCCAAAAATTGTTATCACTCAGAAGTACGACCTTATTGAGAGTGTGTGTCTGTTCTCACTTATATTAATACAATAGAAAATATAAAAAGTGTGATAAATTATAATTAGAGAAAATATTCAGATGATGGGTTGGTTCCCTTTGGTACACTCACCTATTTATATTTAAATTATCTAATTTTATGCTTTCTTGACTAGGAAAAGGGTAGAAGGAGCAATGCTAAAGCTAAAAATAGAAATAAAAACTAAAAATTGGGGTGATGCACTAATATCAAATTTAATTATATCTATAATTGACATAATTTGGAATATAAATAACTTGTACACATTTAATTCATCTTCATATAATGATTCTTTCATAAGTATTTCACATAGAGGTCTTTACAAACACCTACAATAGTTTCGGAGGAATGAACAATGGTTGAATTCACTTTCAAATTAGTAGAAATAAAATTTAGACATTTATATTACATAAAATAATTATAATTTACTACATAAATTTGATATATCCATACATAAACATGGTAAAAATAATAATTCACTAATTTCTATCAATGAATTAAGAACACACTTCATGAACAACTTAAAAATGGAAGAAAATTAGCTCTTTATTGCTTTAAAGGTGAAAAGTAAAAAATATTAGAAGATTTTATATAATACAAATGCATAATATACCTAATCATTCAAAGATGAATTTACATATAGAAAATAATAAGAGAGAGAGAAGACAAGACGTTCCAGACGAGTCCATATGCAAGTCCTCATTTACTCCTACTTCAATTAAAATTTTAACTTAAAATTGAACTCCGATTTGAACTCCACTTTTAATTCCACCTAATATTCAATACATAATTTTACTTTAATAATTATTTTATGTAATGTTTCATGGTAGGAGATATGTAGTCTATTATTTCATGTTTTAAAATTCAAATTGCTTTTCATGCATCTTGAATCTTGAGTTAACTTGTTATGATCTTGTATGCAAATTTTGATCTTTTTTAGTTAATTATTTTTAGTATTTAGTTAACTCATCTTGGTGTTTAATTCATATTAAATTATATTTATTACTATATTTGAGTTTGACTTCACTTTTATTGACTGACAACTTGGAGTTTGACTTCACTTATCTTGACTTGCAACTTGTATGCAACTTAACTTTTTTACTTTTCAAAATTTATCCCAAATAGGGAATAGTAAGAGAGAGAGTGCATGATGATTTTAGATGTATTAATTTTAAATATAATATGTCTTAAAATATTTACCAAAATTTAAACTCAACTTCTCCAAATTTGCATGTTTTGAACTCCACTTTTCTAGGGCTAACTAAAGATTCTTGTTGTTGACTTGACCTTTTCTAAATTTAACCAAAAGAGGGGTGACCTATAATTTGAAATTTTAACTATAATAAGGTAAAATAAAAATATTATAACACTTTTAAACCTTAAATTACATCAAAAAAAACTTCCATGTCAAATTTCACTAGATTTAATTAAATAAAACTCAAAATAAGCACAATTTGGTGTTGACTAGCTTGCCCGTTTTCATTTTTGAATGCATGTAGATCTAATTTTTGACATTTTATTTAGTTTTATGAGGCCTAAACACCTAATTATTTATTAATTATTATAATTAAAACCCCATATCATCATTACATTCATTTTATGTGATCAAATTGTCTCTTAAACCTCTCAAAAATTACCTTTTTTGACACTTTCTTGTTTGCTTAAAACTCTAATACATGTATCTTTGTCTTCCTTCATTTTTTTCCTAAATTTTTTTATTTATGAACACATATTAAGGTAATTTATGTCACATAATATCTCACATAAATTTTAATATTTAAATTATTAACTCAAAAATGTAATTGTATCTCTTAAAACTAAGTCATTAGGGTTTAAGAAGGGTTTTAGAGCACCTATTTGACTTAACGATTGTTCATATATTTTAAACCACTATAATATATAAAAAATTAATGGAATAATAAGGTAATATAGGTATAAAAATACCCATAATACCATTTTAACCATCTCTTCTTCACCTCAATGTATCGAGCAACTGAAATCACCTTCACTAGCTTACAAATAGCTAATTAGATGAATAAAAGAAACATCTTTCAAAATTTGTACTTGTGAGTTGTTATTGAGAATGATTTTGGAATTATTAATGTTGTATGATGTTTTATATATCCTTTTTTCCTTTAATATATGAATGTATTCTTCTTAAAAACATGCATATAAGCAACTTTAACCAATGATAGCAAAATTGTCAACACGCCCATGGAATCATATAATGAGGGTTATCACCTCTTCTGTAAGCCAATGTACAATGTTATTTATAATTTAAAAAAATGTATAACCATGATTTATATCCTAACCCATTAATTATTCAACTTGAAAATTCCAAAACTCAATATTTGATTCCAACTATTTTAGAGATTAATAGTCCTCCCTGAACTGAATCCAATAACATGAATCTAGATTTACATATCACTCTTGTTGATTATGAGGATGATGATAATAATGAATTTAAAAATACCTAAAACAATACCAAGATACCTCCTTACTTCTCATATTAGATACCTCCCTGTCTACTACCTCATGATTGCACCATCCCTCTCATAGATGAGATAACTAATTTCCCCCTCCATACAATGCTCATGAAGCATATTCACTGAAGATGATTTCATGTATAATTATTATGGAGTGGATAAATTATTTAAATGTCCTTTAATCATTTTTCCATGTAAATTTATTGATTTATGCATCTTACCTTTTCAATTTCCTCCTGAATCATGAACATGTACAATTTCTCCCACTTATGATGATAACTACATCATGGCACAAGCTCAATCATGAGACATGGATTTGCACATTATCAAGAAAACTCTATCTAAAATAAATGATTTCAATAATGATTTCCATACCTTTTTAATTTATTTATATTTATCACTTGAAGGTTATATACCTTATGTTAATTCTCCACTTCTCAATACCCCTTTAGTGGTGGAACAAATATTACCCCCAAAACCTCCATAAGTTCCTATTAAAGAACCATTAATTATATTTGATCCTCTCCCCATAAATAATTATAATGATAAACTAATTGAATTAGATCACCCTTGTTCTCTAGTTACACCTACTCCTGAGATCACCCTTGATTCCAAAGCCATAGATATACACTAGCTACACTATGAATATGACTAACATGGTAACAAGAACATTTATCTAAAAGTAGATGTGAAATATTATGGCCTTCTTCCTATGTTTCCTAGCAATGAATCCATCCTTGAATTACTTAATGCTTGTGAACTTTAACTCCCTTGGCAACAATAAACTTGGGAATTTCAAGTAGATATCCCTTTGTTTCAATAACTTCATCACTAGAATTGATCCTTAAACAAATCTAGTTTCATCTCTACCTAATGTACCATATCATTTACAAAATGTAAATGTTATGTTTATCAAGGAAACTACATGAATAAAATATGGTACCCCATTATGCCCTTAACCAATAATAGTCTTTAGAGAACTTACACCAATTGATAATGATAAGTTTAGTTTACTCTTTGATAAATATCTTGAAAATTTTATTTGGTCCTATGAGGACATGTCTATCATTGATCCTAGCATCATGGTATGCAATATCATCACCTATCCAGATGCCAAACCCATGCAATAAATACAATGTACATTTCCCCTTAAAGTTTCTAATTTATGCCATAAATAAATCATTAAACTTCTTGATTTTAAATTTATCAATACTATGGACTATTTAGAATGGGTCTCAAACATTGTCCCTATTCACAAAAAATTCACCATAGTCATTCACATTTTCATCAATTTTTGTAACCTCAATCTTACTTGTCTCAAGGACAACTTCTCTTTACCTTTCATAGATGCCATTATTGATTCCACTATTGTATATGAAATTTTATCCCTTATGGATGGTGTTTTATGCTATAATCAAATTCAAATCACCGTCAAAGATCAATATAATAAAACTTTCACCATAGAATGATGCATCTATTTGTACATTAAAATTCCCTTCGGTCTTAAAAATTCTAGAGCTACCTATCAATGGGATATTACCCACATTTTTCATTACTTCATCCATAATATTGTGGAAAACTATGTGGATGACCTCATTGCCAAGCCTAAAAGTCATAAAACTCATCTTTTTGATCTTGTTATCATTTCTATTGCCTCATCAAATATAAAGTTAGACTAAATCCTTGAAAATGTGTCTTTGGCATCACATATGGTAAATTTATAGGGTTATTAGTCTCTCTTCATGGTATTGATGTTGATCTTGCTAAGATCAACTCTATTATCAACATTCCTATCTCTCATTCCATTCTAAATATTTTCACTTACCTTGGCAAGCTTGGGGAAATAAGATGATTTGTCCCCAAAATGGATTATCACATATATTCTATTAATTCCATTATAAATAAAGATAATGTTACTAAATGGATATATCCTTGTCAAAAAGTATTTGAAAATATGACAAAATCATTACTTCAACCACCCTTTAATCTTATATACTTCTTTCACACCCATACTAGTTAGGGCAATGCTTGCACAAAAAAATGATACCAAAATAGAGTATGCCATCTATTTTATCATTCAAGGTATCATTAATTATGAAAAATGTTACACAAAATTCTAAAATTATTTCCCCACTATATATTTTGTAACTAAAAATATCTATCATTATATGCTTTATCAAAAAACTTACGTTATCATTCATTCTGATCCACTTTGTAACTTATTCTCGAAAGCCTTTCTTCTTGGAGAAAAAATTGGAAAATGGATGGTATTTCTAATGTAATTTTATCTCCACATTATTACACAAAAATCTATTGAAAGATAAATCATTTATGACCAACTCGTAAAATGTCCCATACCTACTACCGACCACCTATAAGATAGTCTCCCCAATGATAATATCCTCTATATCGAAGGTCTTAATTAATATATATCTCTTAAATATTAATTCCATAATTTCACTACTAATCTTTAATAAATTAATTTATAAGAGTCCTTTATCCTTCTTGATATTACAAAATCTATAGTTATCAAAGAACTTCCCAAAATCAATATCAATTTACATGAAGATACTTAGACCCTTCATTTTAATTACACCAAATTCCTTAAAAGAGATAGGAAAAGGTTTTTACTCATTATTAATCTTGGTAAAATAATCCCTTTGGAATTTTTCCTTACATTTTATGTACTAGTAACATGGTAGAATATGAATCCTTAATCTTAGGCATGAGAGTGGTACTTGATTTAGACATTACATATCTACATGCTTTGGGTGATTCCCAACTCATCTCCTAATAGGTTAATGGTGTTTATTAATGAAAAATAAAAAACCTCTTTACTTTTTATTAAATAACCACTACCCTTGCCAAATAATTATCTTATTTTACCATTGATCCCATCCCTAGATATCAAAATTTTATTATTGATTCACTTTCTTCTTCAGCATATTATTTTCATCCACACCAAGTTCTTACTGATTCTAAATTTCGTATTAAAATAATAAATTCCCCATATTCCATTCAAAAAAAATAATCACTTATCTTCCATATTAAAGTTTTCACCATTCAAAATAGCCCATGGTACAAAGACATCATTTAATTACTTGAGAATAAAGCCTATCCTCCAAACATAAATTCCTATGAAAAGACTCTAATTCACAAATAAGTTTTCAAATATGTATTTTGATATAACATACTTTATTATCACAACACTAAAAGTACCCTAATCTATTATGTTATGAAATAATAGGTTCTTTCTCTCCTTGAATAATCACATAGCGGCATTTATAGTGGTCACTATAGTGTACATGTTGTAACATGCAAGTTATTACATATGGGTTACTTTTGGCCTACTCTTGAAAAGAATACCATAAATTTCACTAAAAATTTTAGTCTTTACCAACTTCATAATGATATAATCCATTAACCTATAGCCAAGCTCCAAATTGTGGAGCCTTCCTAGCCATTCTCAATGTGGGGATTAAATCTCAAAGTCAAACTACCTAGATCATAGGATGGGCATGTATTTATCATCATGGCTACTAAGTATTTTACCAAATGGGTGAAATCCATGCCTCTCATTAATGTCACCAAAACTACCATTTATAAATTAACCTTCAATCAAATTCTTTGTCATTTTGGATTTTCCCATACTATCATTTTTTATAATGGCAATAATTTCAAAAATAAAGATGTCAAATAGTTATGTGATAAATTCAAAATAAATCAAAAAAATTCCACACCCTACCATCAAAAATGTAATAGCCAAGATGAGGACACTAATAATATCCTTAATATAATCCTCCAAAATATAATTCATGAAACCCATAGAGATTGGCATCTTCATCTATATCCCACTCGTTGGGCCTATCGCACTAGTATATACACT
Source organism: Torreya grandis (assembly GCA_037957365.1). Taxonomy (NCBI): domain Eukaryota; kingdom Viridiplantae; phylum Streptophyta; class Pinopsida; order Cupressales; family Taxaceae; genus Torreya; species Torreya grandis. The sequence continues at coordinate 937,890 of JARHVA010004970.1, forward strand.
ACCACTAGGGCAACACCATTTTTTCTAGTTTATGTTTCTAAATCAGTTCTCCCATTATAAGTTGAGATTCCATCTCTTTTTATCTCTCTTCATGGTATTATACTTGATTATGTATTACATGAAGCTCACCTTCATGTTCTTGATCTTATGGATGAACACCATCTTTTTACCTTACAACATAATCATCAATATAAGGCTTACATTGCTAAACAACATAAAAAAATGGATTAAAATACACAATTTTAATATTAGTGATCTTTTCCTTAAATTAGACTCCACACATGATAAATAAGGCAAATACACCCAAAAATTATGGGAGCCTTACTTCGTAAAAGACATACTTGGTCCTATCACTTATCACCTTCAAACTAATGAAGGCCATATTTTCAAGAAGCCCACCAATGTGAAATTTTTAAAGAAGTACTTTTCTTATATATTTCCCCTTCTTCTCATGCTTTCTATATGTTATCATACTAACACATTTTGTAGGATATCCACACAAGTCTCACCCTCTATAGCATTATCCTCTTTCCACAAACCTTAGTTCCTTATTTTGGTCCTTTAGTTTCTTTTTGCTCATGATTTACATTAAAAAACCATGGATAGGACCTAATATTCCTCATAAATTCCTTTTATTAACTTGTTACTTTCCAATGCTTTTTATACACTGGGTTTTTTCTTTTTTGAGTTGCAGTGTAAGACCATGGATAGTACTAGGCCTTTCTCAAAAATACCATCTTTCTCATTTATTTTTATCATTATTTGTGCACCGTCTTGAGTTTCTTCTCTATGAGTTACAATGTAATACCTTGGATATGATTAAGCCTTTCTCATAAAATCATCATCTTTAATTAAGTGTTCCTTTTATAGAATGTATTCTCGATGGTTAAAAGTTCATGATCCCTTGTTCTTAGCTTTAGATTTTGCTTCTTTTATAGATTAAATTTTTACAACAATAAAGTATTATAATGTTTTCCTAGACTTCCCTTAGGCTTATGATAAGAAATCACCCTTCATTTTTATTATATCCCTTTTTCACCTTTGTCAAAAAAAAATTTGTGATTTGAAGTAATTCAAATTATTTCACGTTTGTTCCTCTTGGTTTCCTTTATTTTCATTCCACTTTAGATAAATCAAGTTTAAAGTCATGATATCACTTTTATTTCACTAAAATTAACAAGACTCTTAGACACCATGCTCTTTAATTTCTCTTTCTTAGCAACCAAGTCCAAAGTTTTTAAATGATAGTTATCTTTAGCACCCATGTTTGGTTCTTTAAATCCATAGGGAAGAGGAATATAAAAATCCATTAAAATTTAATATACAAACCATTTAAAACAAAAGGTGATGATATAAAAGGAAATATATAAATTTAAAATTCAAAACCACACAAAAATAAGTGATTCATAGCACATCTCTTATTTCTAATCAATGTTCAAAATCCATAGTTGGCCTTATGATAGATCTGAGGTTCATTGGGGTGTAGTAGGCTAGTAGATCAGAATATGAGAATTATATATATATATATATATGGTGCTACCTACTTTCTCACATAAGTACCCAATATTCACAGTAGATCGATGACTCTATAAGGGATCCTAAGGAATGGGAAAAATGTTGTGGGAAGTTAGGTCCATTTTAATTTTTATGCATATAGCCTTCATGGGATAATATTCATACTTCATTTGGTGACATAAAACTTGTGTGGCTAGGAGAAGTTCTTCAACATCCTTAATTTTAAAATTCCTCTTATTTTGATAAACCTAATATAAGTGTATTAACTTCGAATAAAGAGTTTCTCTACCTTGATTTTTTCCTTCATTTTCCTGTCTACCCATTTCATTTCCCCCCTTGATAGGTAGGTGTGATTCTAAATTTATTTTTCCACTTCTATATTTACTCTTATTGATATCTTAAAAACATGTTATCCCTAATTTTTTTTAGTTTTATCTATCCTTAGAACAAAACAATATGCTTGAGTGAGTATGGATTATTTTCTTTACACCATGGATTTACATTTCTAGACCTACCTTGCTTTCTTTTACCATTTTCCATTGTTGCAATTTTTTTTTGGACACTTAAGTTCATTTAGAATTTTATGTACTTTTTCCATTATTGAGTGAGGTTGGCTTGTTACTTCTCACTCAATAATGTTATTTTCCCTTTCATACACTTTTTCCATTAATGATTGAGTAAGGATTGTTACTACTCACTCATCAATGTTTTTACCATTTGCTTGTCCATATTTGTTTAAGTAGGGATTGTTATTTATTTCACATTGATGTTTTATTACCATTGTTAGCATTTATTCTTGGTTTTACTTGGTGAAATTTCCTTTACTTAAGGTTTACTTCTCTGAATTTTTCAATCTTTAGTAGCCATGGCTTTTTGGTTACCCGATTTACTCTAAATTTTTGACTTGGTCATTTGGTCCTAACTTAGCATATATCACCATATATTCATAAATTTACAATTGTGTTCTCATCTACACCACATCAATTATATTGTCTTTCTTGTATTTGTTTTTTTATCTCTTTAGTTTTGTATCCTTGGGTTTATCAAAATTAGTCTTTGTGCCCTCCATGATAAAAATTACAAACATAGCAAACAACCATTCAATGACAAAGATAATTCAAGGTACACATATATTATTTTTATTTTTAGTTATTTATATTTAATTTATTTACTTTCAATTATTTTATACTTTAAGATACTATAATTTATTTATCTTTAGCATTGTATGTTATTGTATTATTTTCTCAGCACACCATCCCCTGTTACACGTGACTGACACATGATGAGATTTGAGTGGGTCATATGTATACACATAATATTTTCAAAACTTTATCAATTACTAATGCTTTATCTCTTGTAGGAACCCTTTGAGTCTCAATCTCTCTAAGTGCATTCTTTAAAGGGTGCATCGAGAAAGGGGTGCATAGAACATTAGTGATTCACATGATTGTTGTCCCCTATACAACCACTTGCTATCAATCTAACCTTCTCCTAAATAATTCCATAATATTTTTATCCTCTCTTGTACCCTCCTCTAACCATTTTTTCCCTTCATTAGCCCTTCCCTAAGCCTAAAACCTATTTTATAGTTTACATTACATTGTCAGCCCATCAACCTTGTAATCTAATTGATAAAACATATTTAAGGTCTAGGTCAGCCCCTAGCCAACCTAAACTAAGACATAATTTATTTTTATCAATAATGATACAAATTTTATTGGGATGAACCTATTGGTTAAAGTTTTAGAAAGGTTTAGGGTTAGATTCATCTATATATGCACATTCATTTCATCATTTCTTAAATGTTAATTTATGTGTCTAAATTTCTCCATTTTTATATTGTAATAGAAAAAATTTAAAGTACCACAATAAAATGAAAATGTGCACCTAAACTAGCCTAAACAAGAATAATATTATGTGTAAGCCACAACATTGAACTGTGTTTCATGTAGAACCTAAAATAAAACATATGTAACATCAATCCTTCATGTAAAATCAATAAGTAGAGATAATCAAACTTATAGATCCGATAAGAAGGCATGAGTGCACATGATTAGGTACATGCATTTTTGTTTCTTCTTGAACAAAATTTGGTGACTTGAGAGGGTTAGACACTTGGATATTTCTTCTTTTTTGAATGGTTTGTAATGGATTGTGCATACCCTAATCCTTATTGATAGGTAAGTGTGCTTAATAAATCAAGTTATTATTGGATCCATAATTTTATTTAAAAATTGGTTAAGTAGTTTTGAATCCATATATGAATTATATTGGATTATTTTCATGCAACACTAGTGTAAAAAGGTAAATCAACAATTTTAGAAAGAACAAGGTTCATTTCTAGTGCAAAACTAGTGAAAATGATAGTGTGATATGGGTTTGGTGTATATAACATAGATAATGACATCAATTTCCATTTTATATGTGAAACTAGTGGAAAAATGAGTAGTGAGGTGGCCATGTGTTTCACACATTCTCCCAATATAATATTTGGTGTATATATCTTCTTGAACTAAGTAATACAAAATAAAGTTCTAATAAAAATCATGTGAGCTGACCTAGAACACATTTCATGCATGATGCCCCCAAATTGAGTAAAATCTAAGACAAACCTAATTTTTTTTATGAAGACTCATTTTTTATAGTTATTTCAAACTATCATGTACTTTCATTGATTCAGAAACTTTATGAAAATAATTATTTTTTACATATTCAAACAAAAACACATTGTTTTAGACATGACCAACCTATGCCCTTGTCTAAATGAAATTTTATTTATTGAGACTAATTTCTATGTAATTTTTGAGTATGGACTATGATAAATTATATGCAACCTAACAAATTATGTTCATGTATTGAATTTTAAGATTTTAATCTTTAAGACAATCCATTATATATATCCCTTATTTTGAGTTGAGTTTTGGAACAATTTCAATAACTTAACTCAAAATATAAATATTATGTTATAAATATTTTGAAAGATGTAAAATTAAGTATTAATGATAACATGGAAGATAATGACATCATCATGCATAAACTGATCAATCATAGTTATATAATATTCATGTGGAAACAAGCATACATATTTAAACTATTGAGATATATGTGAACAATGAAGAACATAGATAAGTGATGAAAACTAAGTAATAAAATATAAATATAACTATTAGGGAAAGGATGTGTGATATTTATCATGGCATCAAGAAATAAGGAATATGCATGATGTTCATCATGGAATCTAAAATTGAGAAAGCAAGAGAAACAAGTGTCATGTCCATGCCACATAAACACAAAACACATAATGGAATGCCAAGGGGCCACATACAATGGACATATTTGAATTTCACTCACTCAAATATAAAAACATATAATAGAATTATATCCACACTTACGGACATGTTCAAATTTCCACAAGCTAAAATAGAGAATACACACAAGACATGAAGTGGGAAAACAAACATGAAAAACATGCATGCATATATGTAATTGATCAACATTATAGATTCATAACATTATTATATTCAGAAACTAAAGTATCTAGGAAGATATCAATGTGAATGTAATTGATAAATAATGATATATTTTTTTACACAATATAAAGAAATGAGGTAAAAATAATAAGGGATAGCCAAAAAATTATAGAAATTATGTAAAATAATTCCCACAATGAACTTGTTGAAGTATAAACAATCTATAAGATGATTATGACTTATTTTAATTTGATAATTATTAGCCTATGTTGACTAGGACAAGACCTTATAAATAAGATAATAGCACAATGCACAACTATCTTGGTAGAGTGATTTTATCTATATAACATTTTTTGGGTATGTGATAGTTAAGTGACCTATAATAATGTCTATGTGTGGAAACCTAGATGTTATAATTTCATTCATGTACAATTTTTGAAGCATTATTTTTTTATAAAAACTTGAGATATGGAAAAATACTGAATATATTTAGCACAAATTAAGTAATGAAAATAAACTACACAAATCATGCATATGTCTTGATTTTTTAATTTTCAAAATTATTTTGATTTTCTTGTATTTTTTCATATATAAAATGAAATCAAATAGAGAGAAATAAATTGACTAATGATCCATACAAGGGACTCAAAATCAGTGGGTCATGTGTCTGAGATTAGAATGGTAACCTTTCATGAATGGAAAATGCTATAATATTGTGACTTAATTGAGATGAATTCTAAATCTTAATATTGATTCCCCTTTGTACTATAAGAACCACTATCATAGAAATGATTTGTATCATATTTCACATTTTTTGATCATGGTGAACTCTAGGCATTTTGGTAACCCATCATGAAGTGTATGAACCCTATGTTTTTGCCTTGTGGTAGACACCTTAATTTCCATGTAAGATTAATGGGGGAAATCTAGGAGTAGTAATTTTCTCCCTACAATCTATGAAAAATATTTTGAAGTGTAATTTTAAGGAGATTCCTTCTTGTAAGGGTAGGTATTTTTGTTTTCACTTTCTAAGTAAGTTGAACCCTTTTAGATGGCTCAACTACAATATTTTCTGTAGGACCAATATTTATTTGTGGTAGGGTATATTCATATGGGATACCTAAAAATATGATGACCTTATTATCATATATATACTTTAGGAACCTATGAACTATGGATGTAACTACATAAATCTATTGAATTGAAGGGCACCCTAATAAGGTATCAAATACCCTTGCATTGGTTACTAATATAAACATGGTGGTCACATGTGTTAGAAAAACTTATAATGGTAGTGTGATCTCACTAATGGAGCTCTGAATGTAACCATTGAATCCTTTTATTACCATGGTCATGAGAAGCAAATATTGATCTGTGTATCCAAGATGATTTAGAATTGTGATTATGCACATATTCACACTTAAACCATTATTAAAATGACACTTTGAATAAGCTAGTGATAAATATGACCATGAATGAATAAACAACTCAAATCTGAGTCATCATCAATAATTTCATGCTCTTTAAATATTATGAGTGGCCTAACTATCACTAAAGTATGGTGGGTACTAATGATGACATTTAATGGATGTTGTGCCTCTCTATAAAAAATGATATAAAACTAGAAGAGGTTTCACATTGTATTCATAATTCACTCTTGATGTATCTATTGTCTCATTGTTTGTATGCATATGAAAAGGACCACTAAATATTTTCATTAGTTTTCTTTTCACTTAGTTTGTCTTTATATTGTCTATAGGTGTAACCACATCTATAATGTTTGCATCTATCAAATCCTAAATATTATGCCTTATAATAATTATTTTTTTAGTAGTGAGGCATGATTCCCTATGAAAATTTTAAAATTTTATTCATACCACATGCGTCCCAAGACTGAGTGTGTAGAGACAACTAAGTTATGGTTATATAGAGTGAATGTGTAGGGGATATTTAGATAGAATAATTAAACATGCATTCAATGGAACATAAGTCTTACTTATAGGAAATGTAACTTCTATTCATAAATTAAAGAATATAGAATATGGATTTCATTGTCTATAATTCACATATACAGAGTAGATGTGTGGAATAAGCTATCTATGTTAGGACTATCTATTACATCAAACAGGTAATTTGTAATAGATAGAATAGTTAATGTGGTTACCAATTAAGATGTTGGTAGTGCATTAATCTTGTTAGATGTGGGAATTGGTAATAAATAGAATATTTAATGTCTAGGTTATCTCTGACCACTACCAATCTTGAGATCATGTTTAGCTTGCAACTACTAGCTAGGTAATTTTAAATAGTCATGTAGATAGGGCTTGATAACATGTGGTTGTGTTGTAGTGGATCCCAAAGGAGAAATCATTTTTATGAATAAGTGCTAGAGAGGCGATCAGGTCTATGAGTTATGAGGTGTGTAGTGAGGTACATAGGATATGATATGAGGAGATCAATGCAAAAGAATCTATTATCAAGCACAAGACTAGTTTTTGAGGTTATCAAAATAAAATTGACAAATTAAAGTGCATGATTAGATGAGAGGTGTGAGCTCTATTTAGTAGAACAAATGAGGAGTGTGTTACACTACACAGCAGATGTATATAAACTATTTTCCATTTATTGAAGAGTAATGATATCTATTAAAATAGTGCATATTTGATGGAATTTCACTTGAAGTTGATGAGAAGTGTAATAATTATATTGATCAACATATTTTCTAACCTTGACCACTTAGAAAATTTGATGTGTGTTATGGTGTATGTGCATGTTTATCATTTTTATCATTAGGTCCTTCTCTGTAGGGTATAAGTATTCAAGATCTAAATTAGAAGGATGATATGTCGTTATTGGATCAATAAGTGGTGGACTGTAAGACTTGACAAGTTTCACATTGAAGACCAAGTTCACGACTAAGTACTAAGGCAAATCAAGAATAAAGGTGTTATCACTAGTTACATTAAAAATTTAGGGACCATAATGCAAAGGCTTGATCTTCTAGTCTAAAATTTAGAATCACTCATTCTAAAGGTACAGCCAAACTTTATCGCCAACTTGGAATGCATGAGGGTGTGATGTGCATCATGGCACTCTTTATACTTCATTTGGGTGTGAGAGAGGATATGATGTAATTGTTGATGAATATACTATATGTGTCATAAAAACTTCTTAGTTTTGTTTGCTTCTGATTCTTATATGTGTGACTTAGTTCCTAATGGTGCATGGTAGGATATGTTTATAGGTTCTAAATTTTGAAACCCAAGATGTGTTTAGAATGGAATATGACCTATAGAGTTGTGAATAGATTTTTTATAGGCATGTTGAATGTACAAGAGATTGTCATCCCAGTTGAAAACACGTGTGTGGTTGTAAATTTACATAAAATTAATGAGTGTGCAATTGACCACTTCAATTTGACCATCCATTTATGGATGAAAGGACATCAACTAATCCATCAACATACCTATCAAGTCCCATAATTATTTCTAGAAGTACTCATAAGGCATGGATCTTGATCAAAGATGATGGATGTTTAACACCCAAAATGAACCCAAATATGGTTGAAGAAATATTGCATAGTGATAGTTTCATAAATTTCCTTCTTACATATGACCATCATATCCATCTTGGAAAACATATCCACTATAACAAACACAACATCATTTTGTCATCTCATCATAGGTAACCAACTAATGAAATCTATATTGATAGATTCCCATGGTCTAGATGAAATTGATAGAGGTGTGTAAAGTCTTAGATTCCTATTTGTGGGCTTGGTGATGCAACAAGGAATGCAAGACTTAATGTCATGTTACACATTTGTGCACTTGTGTGGCTAGTATGAGTGTGACTATAATGTTACTAAGTTATATATCATGTTGAATCATCCTAAGGTATCAATATAGTACAACTCTTAGTTGAGTCATTGGTGAGGTGTGCCATTAAAAACATAGAGTTGGATAAGCTTGTAGAAAAGTTTGTCAAAAAAGTAGAAATATTGAGCTTGTTTACCTATTGTTAGGATATTTTAAGTCACTACAAAGTCATAGTCAATTAAGTAGAGAGATACCCAATCTATAAATTTTGGCTATGTGTGTCTAGCACTATGATGAGTATGTGAACTAGTGGTAGACTAAGTCAATATTTTACCTTGTTATTCTTATCTTTCATGTGATTGTTCATGAGATGGAATTATTCTAAGTAAGTCATCCATTTAATATGCCACAAATTCTCCATCTTGTTATACATTTATTAGTATTGAAGTGGCTTATGGTCTAAATGAATAACTATCTCCTTTCACAGAATGTAATGTTTTCATTGATTGACTACTTGAATAATAACATATAGTTATTTCTCATAGGTGTAGCACCTTTTCACCATGTCACACAATGTCTCAGAGTGGTATGCAACTGGATGTCTATGTTGTATGTACACTACACCAAATGTTTAGTTAGATGCATTAGTGTGAATTTTAAAGGAATGCATAATGCCAGGTATTATAAGAATAAGTGTTGCTTAGAGGTATTTATTGAGTGTCTCAAAAGCACATAGTTATGCATGAGTCCAATCAAACTTTGGATTTTCATGTGTTATATGGCTTAGACCTCAAGATATATGTGAAAAACTAATGATAAACATGTGGTATATTTTTAAAAGTCCAATAAAACTCCCCAATTTTATGAGATTATGTGGAGTAGGCCTATCATGGATTACTTTGATCTTATTTAGGTCTACATGGATGTTAGTGTGATCAATGATGTAGCATAGGTATAGAATCTACATAACACATAATGTACACTTTACTAAGTTAGATCATAATGTATGTTGATGAAAGGTATCAAAGACATGAGATATGTGCTCCAAGTGATCTTCTCAAGTCTTTTTTCATATTAGAATGCAATCCAAGTAGATGATGATGAAGGAGTTGATAAAAAGCCTGATTATATCATCCATTAAGGACATGAATGTGGATGGCACATTGGTTATGCCAAAATGCATGACCAACCATTCATACAATCCTTCCCATGTCTTTAATTTTGTCTTTTAGACATCTTCAGGATAAACTACAACCTTATGGTAACCTCACTTCAAGTCAATCTTGGTGAAGTATCTAGTTTCTTGGAGCTAGTTTATAAGGTCATCAATGCATGGAAGTAGATACCATTTCATTGCCATTATCTTGTTGAGCATACAATAGTCTATATAGAGTCACCTAAACACATCCTTCTTGGTTGGAGGACTATCAAAATCCCAAAAGGAAGAGAGATAATCCTAATCTTGGGACCTTGATCAAGGGATATTATATTAGCACTAGATTTCATCATTCTCCCAAATTGATATGTGATACAAAGGGCCATTCAGAAGAGGTGATCCAAGAACCAAATTAATGCAATGTTTTACTACACAATGTATTGGAAGCCCTTTGGGATATATGAATACTTCACTTTTTTTCTTCTATAACTTGTTTAGTTTTACTATTTTGACATTGTATGAGATTTTTTCAATGCTAGTGTGTGCTTCATCTACTATGTTGTACATTAGGGTGAACCATGAGCAACACAAAATTTTGTGCATGTGAGAAAAAATTGTGACATTTATTGGTAGATACCAAGGTAACTTTGGTTATGGGCATTGACTCCAAAAGGTCATAGAATCAATCTTGTGCATAAGTAATCCAACATTATGGTTTGGCTTGATATGTAGCTTTGAGGTTGAATAGATATAGTATTCCAAGTAAGATGTTATAGACCTATAGAGGTGGATGTCATAAGTGATGTTATCCTCCATAGTATTGAGTTTTTACTAAAAAGTGTACTAATTTTGAACATGTATATCTTTCCCCTACTGCATCCACCCCATAAAATATGGCTTGAGGTGTATAGTAGTGGTTAGATGAAGGTGTTGAGTTGTGTATTCCATGATGATGTTATTATGAATACAACTATCGATAATGACATAGAGATATTGAATCTTTAACCATGTCATGGTGTGGAAGAGACATTTGTGCTCTTCAAAGATGTTGATCACATTTGTAACAACCCCACTGATTGGTGTCATCATCCCCTTCATTTAATCAACTTTTTGTTGATGTCATATTTAACCAGGGTTATGTCTAAAGCTATATACAACAAGAAGAATCGTAGCGATTTAGTAATTGAATGGAGGTATTTGTATTTTTTTTTTGTTTTGGGGGATTCTTAATGTCTTAAGGATTTCTTGGTTAAAACCTTATTGGATCAAACTATGCAAATATATCAAAAATAAACACACATTGCAGAAATGAAATAGATTGCTCAAAATAAACACACATTAAAGAAATGAAATTGACTGCTAGAAACAAACATACATTGAAAAAATGAAATAGATTACTAGAAACAAACACACATTGTAGAAATGAAATAGATTACTTCAAACAAACACACATTATAGAAATGAAATAGATTGCTGGAAATAAACACACGTTGTAGAAATGAAAATTTGATCTAAAACACCTGCAGGAACAAATTTACAACAAATCTTAACTTTAAGGAGTTGGAAGCATTTATAAATTTAACAGAGTTACCTATTTACTTTTACAAATAGAAATATAAGTACCAACAAAAATGAATATCCTAGTTCTTTGGAGGAGTGAGCCATTGCAATGCCTAGAACAGGATTTGAACAATTTAATTTGCTTTCAAAATAGAAATGGCTATTTCATTGATAAAATGTTCTATATTAAAAATGTACTAATCTATCCTTTATCTCTCTATTCTTTAATGATTTTCTTTATCTTCTATATTCTATATCTATATATTTTTTACTAAATTCCTAGGTCTATATATATATATGCTTTTATGGCTATAACTATTTCATAGATATGATGGAACTGAATCATGCTCAGAATAGATGTTAAATCAAGATGTGGCTAGATGTCCAACTGTGTGATAAATGTCTTGATTTTTCAAGTTCAAAAAATCAAGAATCTATTCCTAATTTAATGGGATCATCGATCTGACAAATCATCGGCTATTTGGAATAGATCCTCATCAATTCCATATCTAGCCGCAAAAGTTCTGGAGCTTATCTATATGAGTATCAGAGCCAAATATAGAGTTACAAAGTTAAATCTGAAAATACGACAACTTGAAATAGTATGGTCGAGTTACAAAACTAATTGTGATGGTTTTAGAATATATTATGTAGGTTTTGGAACTAACTATGATGATTTTAGAATAGATTCTGTAGGTTCTAGAACTAATTTTAATTGAGTCCAATGCTTCCAAAAACATGAAATCCACTTCATATTTGTTCTTTAGCCTGAAGATGACCTATTTTATTACAAAACTAAAATTTTCCAACACACTTGTTAGGATTTATAGGTCTTTTAAAATGTTAGAATCAAAATCAACAAAAGATGGATAGTCACATCCTAACTCATCTCAAATCAAAATAAAAGTTACAAAATGCAATCAAACTTAATAGAAAGAGAGAGTAAGATGAGGTCATTTATTATACATTTATTGGGCATATCCTAGCCTCATCACTTCCCTCATACTTGTTTGTAAGTCCCTTTACAAAATTCACTCTTCAAATTTGGGATTGTATATCTTACATTCCATTTGATTGCTTAGATCAAATGGCTGGAATTGAATATCCTAATGCTTTGATTCAAAAGTACTATACCCTACTTTTGCTTCTACTTTTCTTTTCCATTCCTTAAATTGAGTGGGATGTTGAGGTTCTCTTTTTTTCCAAGGAGATATGGGGGTGATAAGTAGAGGTTGCCTTATCCGTATTCTTATCCATATTCTTAGGGGAGTTTCATTGATCTGAGGAATTATTGTGTATAAAGCTTTTGCCCTTTCTAAACTCTAGATAAAATTTGAATGGGATATTACTTCCTTTCTTTTCAATGCCACCATGAGAAATTCCTATCTTTTTAAACATGCATCATAGATATTATCAAAATTTCCCCTTTCATAAGAGGTGAAGACATCCATGCTTTGTTGTAAACTGAAAAGATAAGGTCCCTTGAATTTATCATTAAATGTATGAGATTGGAAATATGTAGCAAAGGTGAGTGGATTACCATAATGAATTCTCATACAAAGACTGGATGAAATAGCTTTTGACCAATGCTCTGACTCCCTTTCCTTCCATGCAATCTAATTTTGAATAACATAGACAAATGCATTAAGCTAGCTTTCTCCTACATACAAATTGATCATAAAACTTGTATTTATTTCTAGCATAACATTATAGAGGTAAAATTCACAAAGAAGGTTATTCTATTTAGTATTAGTTAAGGAGTAGGTAGCTGAGAAATTAGTTTCATCTTTTATTTCATATGGAAGGCCACATACTATCCTTACCAACTGCTAGCCAAAGAATTGTTCCTCTAAAAACATGCTATAAATAGGAGAAGGTCTTCTGCACACAAGCAGCTTCTCACTCATCATACAAACTATTTGTATTTTCACAAGACATTTATACTTATCATTTTCCTCCTTGTAAAATTTGTCTTTCCATTCCTTTCTTGCTTTCTCTTCTTCCACCAGTTTGCCTTTCAAGTCTGTATTAGATGGTTCAATTTCACTGAGTCCTCTACATGTGTCATCCCATAACTGCTTGAGTGGTAGATAAGTCAATTCAATTTGTGTAAAGACTATTGACATAGAGGTTTGTATTGTACATTTTTCCTCATTCTCCATTAGTTGCCTTTTAATTTTTTCTAATTCCTCATTCTTGGTTGTGAACTGGTTTGTTAATTCTGCAAGGAGCATTTCCTTTTTTTCTAACTTGAGTTTGAGGAAGTTCAATTCCTCATCCTTTTCCTTGATAATGAGTTCTACTCTAGAAAAAAATAGAGCCTATTTAATCTATTGGTTTTGTTCTTTTTATAAAAGTTCTTGGGGAGTTAAGCATTCCTATTTCACCATAGGGGATTTCCCTTTCCTTCTCATGATTTTGCACATTTAACCATGATGTATAATAGATGACTCATCATACTAATCTTTATAAATCAAGTCTAATCACATATGTAAACTTTCCATTTAACCTTTAACAAGTTAAAAACATAATTACCATCCTTGATGATGTAATCCCTTCGTCATGCTGACACATCATCCCTAAAAAATGGTTAGAAAATAGTTAGAATTCAAAAAAGTTTTATTTGAATTAGCCATTTATTTGAGAAGATAAACTACCATCAAACATTTATCATGACTAAGAGACAAGTGATGTTGTTCACATCTTGTTAATACTCTATCCAAAAATTTTAAGGCATCATCAAATGTATCTCCATACATAGTAAAGTCATCCATGTATAACTCCACACAGTCATTTGTTAGGTCTACAAAAATTGCTAATATAGCTCTTTGAGAGGTTGCTAGAGCATTACATAGTCCAAATGGCAATACCCTATAAGCAAAGGTACCCATGGACAAGTAAATGTAGTTTTATCCTGATCCTCAGTAGCAATTTTGATTTGATTGTATCCACTAAATCCATCCAAGAAGGAAAAGTAGTGTTTACCTGAAAGGTTATCTAAGACTTGATCTATGAATGGTAAGGGAAAATAATCTCTTAGGGTGGCTTTGTTCAGTTCCCTATGGTCAATACAAATTCTCCATTTTATATTATTTTTAGGGACAATTACAAGAGGAGACACCCACTTGCTATCTAAGATAGAGTAGATAAAACCTACTTGTAATAGTTTTTCAATTTCTTGTTTGACTATATCCCTTAAGCTAGATTAATCCTTCTCTGAGGTTGCCTAACTGGTCTAATATTTTTAGTATAAATGTGATGGGTGAAGATACTTAGATGAATTCCCTTCACATCTCTATAGTCCTAAGTAAATGCTTTAGTATGATCCTTCATCACATCAAATAGTTTGACTTCTTCATCATTCTTTAACCCAATATTAATATTCAAAAAATTTCCTAGTTGAATCTCAACATGTTTGGTTCCAAGATATGATGAATTAATTTGTTGAAAGGGTTCCATTAAGGTGTTTAGTGGGCAGGCATGTGGTAATAATATATGATATGTAGCAACATCTCTAAAAGTGCCTAGAGGCAGAATGTTGGACAAAGGACAACAAGAAGAGTTATGGTACTTATCTTGTTATAGGTCAATCTCCTCCTTACTGCTATTTTCCAAAAATTCTTCACCATCTCCTGATATCTGTAAAGCTGATGCTAAAGATCCTTTCTCTCCCTAAGAGAAATCATGTTCCTTCAGAGTAAAGTTATCTTCACTTGTAGAGAATTGGTGTGGTTCCAAAACTAATTGTGATGGTTCCAGAACTAACTATGATGGTTCCAGAACTAACTGTGATGGTTTCAGAACTAATCCTAATTGCTCCAATGATGATTGATGTTCATTTAATGAAAGATTAACCATATCATCTATTTCCCATACATGATCCTACAATGTTATCATAGCTAAAGAAGATAGATTTTTCTCATTAATATTAGGATTATCAACCCATAATTTCACTTTGTTATCAATAAAAGGTCATGTAGATGGATATAATGAAATTTTCTTAGAATTCTTACCATTTGAAATAGTCATATCCTCTGACCTGCAATCAATTAAGGCAACAACTGTAGATAACCATGGTCTCCCCAAAATAATGGGATAACCAAGAGTTTTTCCTTTTGGTTGTAATATAAAGAAGTCAACTAGATATTCTTCAATAACTCCTAGTTTTTTTACAAACTGATCTGCCATCTGCAATATGGTATTAGTAAGTTGTATGCCTATTAATTGTAATGTTTTCAAAGTGTCCACTATCATTGCATTGATAGTTATGCCCAAACCAATCAAAATGTTTTGTATATCCTTATTCCCTATAGAAACAAAAATAACAAGGCTTCCAAGATCTCCATATTTAGGTAGTAGGAGTTTTCCTGCTAATAAATCAGCAAGTTTCCCATCTACCTGAATAGTCCTAGAAAACTGCTTCTTTCTTCCAGGTTTTTTAAAACATAAAAAATTAATTAACTTGTTCAACTCTAGAATATCCTTAATTTCTTGTAATAATGGTATTTCAATATTCAATCTTCTTAGTTCCTGCACCAATTTAGATTCCTTAAGTTCTATGGTCTTCTTTAGTCTTTCTAGAAATGGAATCTCAGTAGAATTTCTTTCTGGTTTCTTATATTTTCTTTGTCATCTTCCTTAGGTGTAATTATGCTAGGGGTTTTAGCTTCTTCCATTATCTCAGTGATTATAATAGGTGGACTACTAACTATTTTTCCAAATCTAGTTTGAATATTTTTATAATCCATTATATTTAAATCAACTAATTTTTCTAGTTCTATTTCATATATAGAAGTTGTTTGTTGGTTTCTTGGGTTTGCTACTGGTTGTGTTGGCATTTTGGTTTGGACTATGTTTTCAATCTATATATTTTGTACTAGAGGTACCATTACGGCTTGTTGGTTCTGATTTGGATATGTTTTTCCTTGCACATAATTGTTAGGGCTCCATCTCGGTTGTGGCCAAGCATAAGGATTTCCTTGACTAGCCCAAGGTTGTTGATGTCCTTGAGTATACCAAGATTGACTTGCCCAATCCTAAGGATGCCATGTGGGTTGAGGGGCCCAAGGTGGTTGTCCCTAACTTTGTGGTACTATTTGAGCTACCCATGGCATCATCCAGGGATTAGGAGCTGGTCTTGGCATAAACTGTCCTTGGTTAGGTTGTCTCTAAACAAAATTTAATTCTTCTATGGTGTATGATGTATTGGTTTGTTTGAGATAATTTTTTATGAGTGGAAGAAGATAAAAAGCATGAGTATCATGTTCTTTGGATTCATAGACAAGATATACTTCCATTTTATCTAAAGGACATTCCCTTATTGCATGCTTCTTCTTGCATCTAGGATAATACATGGATAATGGTTCAAGTTGGGAATTTGCTTTAGCTTGAAATCCATCCATGGTAGAGGTTAATGTAACTAATATGTCAATTTTAAAGTTTCCCAATTCATCCATCAATTTGTTCATATCTAGATTCAAATTTTAAACCATTTTCCCCTTTCTAGGTCCACCACTTGTTCTTGAATAGTTTCTACAAATTTCTATGATTTTGTCCATTCTTAATTGAGCAATGTTTCCTCCGCTAATTAAA